>QANT01007443.1:0-65092 GCA_003254885.1 Purshia tridentata
GTAGTGCAATCTAAATTAAAGAAATATATTTCTACAAGCAAAATTTCATTACAAAACCAAAAACGAATACATCAACACCTGATTATTGATATTGTGTGAACTACAATTGGCATCACTAAGCCATATATGTCGCACCTCCAGCCAGTAATCAGTATGTCAGGACTGTTAATTAAATTTAGATTTGATGGAATTTTGTGATTTTGTCATGATATTTGAATTTTTATTAGATAGTGTTTAGTCTTAATTATCTTGCAATGCTTGAGAATCAAGATATCAAAGATAATATCTTTATAGACGTGATTCAATTGTCTTTTTAAGTGTGTTTTATTTATTTTTTTTTAATTTTAATAAAGAAGCTACAAGCCTACAACCAGTACGAGTGCCACTACCACTCCATTATTCACTATCACCTCCACGGCTCCACCACTCCATCACCCAATAGTTTAATGGCCCTCATTGGTTTGTTGTCTATACAGAAATCAGGGAAGACAGATGGCTACCCTCTATTGCAATTGCCAGAGAAATATATATATATATATCTGGTTCAAATTCAATTATATAATGATTACACTTGTTTTGATTTGTAACATATGTTAGTTTGATATACATGCTTGGCCGATTTTGTAACAGTAAAAATTTTAGGCTGAGCACACTAGTAGTCTAACATGATATCAGAGTTTTATTTACAGGAGATTTGGTTTCAAATCCTCCATCCTCATTCTAGTTCAGATTGATCAACGATCACATTGAATTATAAAGACAACAATGCAATTCTTTCATTTCAATCGTAACTTGATCATGAAGAGTCCTTAGAAATCATCATACTTTCACTCTGGCAGTTGGTTTTATAGTGATTGTAATTAATATATGTCATCATATTTTACCTTATGGAATATTTATATTTACGACTACTTTATAATGCCATGCCAGTTCAGTATTCCTTCTTCTTGTTTTTTGTTTATTTATTTATTTATTTAGGAAAAGAAATCGAATTTGGGTGCATTGTAGTAATTCTACGATCCTGACCGACCCAACAAGTGCACTTGTTACCTGATATATAAATATTTGCTTACAATAATAGGAGTACACCTCTTAATTTATAGCACCACCTAAATGGTGCCCCCAAGAAAGACAATGCCACATGGGGTCACTGGTTTGGAACTGAACATGTGAAGCAAATCCAAAAGAGCTTTTATCAAACTTCTTAGCAAAAATTATGGAATGATTTGACTGCTCTCTAGTAATTACAAAAAGGCAACCCCAATGCTGTTGTACTTGCGCATTACAAACTTGGATTATCCAAATAAATAAATCAACCACTCCTTTCAAAGAAATTAATAATAATGCTGATTTGGATTTAGGAAGCAACCTGGAAGCTGCAACGGTCTCAATCACCTTACTTCTACCCCAATTCCTCCTTTTAATACAAAGCAAGGTCCCAATCAGCCATCTTTAATTTCCATATCTTCTCTGGTTCATACTGAGAGATATAAACCTTGCTAGCTTCTGTCTTCTGAGTGTAAATTAATTTAAGCTGTAAAGGGTATTTGATAATTTGTTCTGTTTTGCAAGATATCATACTTATATGGCACATGTGCTAGTATTTGCAATGGTGGTGGATGGCTTGGGAGGGTTTGTGAGGACGATTTGGGGGTTGCAGGAGCTACGGCTCTCCACCACTTTCAATGCTGTGAGCTCTACTGCCTTGTCCATCACCATGTCGTTTGTGTTCTGCCTTTTGTCATTTGAAAGACACAGAGCTGCAGATATGGGCCATGCATACCATGCCTTCATTTGAATCAACATTCTTGGTTCTTCTATGAGTTCTCACTCTCTTCTTATTTTTTTATTTTTCCTATGTAATGATTTTATATTTATTAATGTATGCATAGTTTATGAATTGTGATGTATTATATTTAGCAATTTTAATGAAATTAAATCTAGGCATATTCTAGCAACAACTAGCTGTATATTAATTATTGTTACTAATTTACAAGAAACCAGATTTGCCTATATTATTAGCTGACTATATTATTCTTAATTAATTGTTCTTTAATTTATTGTCTTGAATTTTACCAATGGAGCTAGTAAGTCGAACCAGAGACCTGTTGGATTTTGAGTGTTACACAAACCCAACGAACCACAAAGGGACCGTCTCCAGTCTCCACAACCTTAGGCCAGAGCCTGAACATCTCCTTCCTGTTTGGCTTCCATCTCCATGTACTAATAATAGGAAGAATACGCGTGAGTTAGGTTTAATAAATAAAAAACTTGTATAACACTCCAACTTCCACTCTATCGTCACCTACTCACTCCCTCTGACACTAGGAATAACATCCACAGTTAGGAATGTTGTTACCAGTAGAAACTAGGAAGTATACTTTTCTATATAAATAACCACATTAAGCCTTCAGTTAACTCACAAACAAATTTCTCTTCGATCTCTCTTCATCTGAATCATGATGGCAAAGATTTTGAAGGCTCTCTTTTTCCTTTCTCTCATTCTCAGCTCTTGTTTAATCTCAATCACAGCACAACCACAGCCCTGCACCACTCACAAATTCTCAAACAAGAAGACCTTTGTGGCTTGCAAGGACCTACCAGTATTGAATTCGACCCTGCACTGGAATTTCTACCCCTCAACTGGAACAGTTGTTGCCTTTAGACAAAGTGTGGTTGGCGAATCGAGATGGGTTGCGTGGGCTATTAATCCAACCTCAAAGGGCATGGTGGGTTCACAGGCCATCGTGGCTTTTCGAAGAAGCGACGGAAGCATGACCGTTTATACATCACCCATAAGAAGCTATGAGATTGAGTTGGTGCAAGGAAATCTCAGCTTTCCTGTACATGATGTCTCGGCAGTGTATGAGAATAGCCAAATCACTATTTTTGCCACCATAAGGCTGCCTACAAATGTCAGCGTTGTGAACCATGTTTGGCAGGAAGGACCGTTGTCCAGAAACACACCAACAATGCATTCACTATCAGGACCAAACGTCAAATCATTTGGAACTCTAGACTTTATTTCTGGACAGATTAAAGCAAGTAGACCCGGGACAAATACTCACTTGAAATATGTCCATGGGATTATTAATACAATCAGTTGGGGTATTCTTATGCCTCTTGGGATTATCATAGCAAGGTATGTGAAACTCATTTCTCGGCAGTCTATGAGAATAGCCAAATCACTATTTGTGCCACCATAAGGCTGCCTCAAAATGTCAGCGTTGTGAACCATGTTTGGCAGGAAGGACCGTTGTCCAGAAACACACCAACAATGCATTCACTGTCAGGAGCGAACGTCAAATCAGTTGGAACTCTAGACTTTATTTCTGGACAGATTAAAGCAAGTAGACCCGGGACAAATACTCACTTGAAATATGTCCATGGGATTATTAATACAATCAGTTGGGGTATTCTTATGCCTGTTGGGATTATCATAGCAAGGTATGTGAAACTCATTAATGGAGCAGCTCCACTTTGGTTCTATCTTCATATATCATGTCAGCTATTGGGTTTGTCCGCTGGGGTTATAGGCTCGATTACAGGGATAGTCCTCGGATATAAGTCTTCCGGAATTCAATATCAAGGTCACAGATGCATAGGCATCACTCTCTTATTACTCGCTCTGGTTCAAGCCTCTGTTGGTTTATTCTTGAGGCCCAAGAAAGACCATAAGCATAGATTCATCTGGGAGTTGATTCATTATACCTTTGGTTATGCAACAATCATCTTAGGCATAATAAACATCTTTAAAGGGTTTGATATATTAGAACCAGAAAAGATATGGAAACAAATTTATATTGGGATTATCGTATTTCTGGGGTGCATTGCTATAGTCTTGGAACCTTTGAAATGGTACTTAGTTTTGAAGAGGAAAAGGGGAGATATACAGCAGGAAACAAAGGCAACAACGAGGGCTGATGATAGTGGTACCGCACAAGTCTAGACTCTAGAGAGATTGTTTTCACTGTTTATACTTTCCTAGCATAATGTAGAATCACCATTTAAACATTTCATGAGTAGAAGTTTTTATTAATTTTTAACTTTTTATTTGACTTCCATATTTTTATTTCTGTAAATTTTTGCAAGCGGATCTGTCCCAATGCACCTATATATGAAGCTCGATCTTGAGAAATATATTAATTTCATATTTCAATATCAATTAATGCATAATGTATATATAGTTTTTATTATTTATTAATCAATTATTCTACATGAAGTTTGAACTCCTGATCTATTCAGACAAAAGAAGACTTAGTTTTATCAACTATACTAATAAATGTCATTGACAATATAACAGACTATTAAATTATTATGAAAATTTAGTATTATGAGGGTTCAAGCAACAACGTACTGCATTTGCATAATAAATGAATACCAGGGCCGGCCCTGAAGGGGTGCACGGGGTGCGACGGCCTAGGGCCCATCTTCAAAGGGGCCTACAAATTTATACTATATATATATATTAATATATTAAAAAATAATTATGCTGTAAAGGAAAAAAAAACATTAATATTACTGGCCCTTTATCTATTTTAGGGCCCAACAACAGAGACCCAAAAGAAAAAATAATAATAAAAAGAAAAGTTAGTAATTAGGAAAGTGGCGTAAAGTAAAAGACTAAAGAATAAGTTGGTTCAGCTTTTTTGGGGAAGTGGGATTAGGGATCTGACTTTAGTCTTCAGGGAAGGAAACTCTTGGCATTCGCAGAGACCAAAGGGAGAGGATTAATGAATTATTGGATTCACTGACTAAGAAATGGCAGAAGGCGTGAAGGCAAAAGCCAAGAGAAATAATTTCATCTGGATAAGGAAATTCAGGTGTTGTTGTTCTTTTACTCACCCTTTCTTTAGACTTTTTTTGTGATTGCTGTTAGTCATACTTCTTGGAATTTCCTTGTTTTTGTCAATGTTTCATTGTGTGCTTTTCTAGCATAAGCAAAATTCATAAACATGTTAACTAAAAAACATTTGTCTGGAAGTGAAAAAAGAAAAAAGAGAAAAAGAATTGAAGAATTAACAAAATCTCAAAGAGGAGCTCTTGAAAAATTTATTTCTAAGAAAGCAAGTGAAAATTCAGCTGAAGGTTTANCTATGAATCTGAACAATTGATTAAGTTTATTCTGGTCTGAAATGCATATTTCAGATTCACTTGAACAACATACGTGGCTTATGTTTGTTGGCCTCAACTTTATTTAAATCGCTCAAAATTAATTGAAAGTACTGGACTGTGGACAGTACGTGCTGAATCTAATGTAATCTCAGAAGTACAATAGCACATGCATGTGGTCAGATTATGAACGCTGGTCCCCAAAATCAATAGTAAAGGTTACAAGTCAGGCCCCGCCCGCCCTTCAGTCTACACAAGTTAGCCAGCAGTGTGTTTTGTAAAAAGAAAAAGCAGAGAAGAAAAGCAAAACCATTGCTGCTGAGACTCGTACGTCATTCCTCATGTGTTTTAATTTATATTTCTAAGCATGAATTGTATGTATGTATGTATGTATATATTCTTTAGACGTAATAAATTTTGGTACCCAATTTGCTTTGCTTTATAAACAATGTGATCTTCCATTTATGTATTGATTGCATGCATATATATATGGTCAAATATATTTATATAGGATATTCCTCTTTTGAGATACCATTTGCTTATAGAGATCGATATAAGTAATCCATCAATTTAAAGATGCCAGCTGCTGGTTCCTTTTCAACCATACTTTTCAGTTTTCATCATATATATATACTGAACAAGTGCTGAACACAAGGTAGATATCTGAAACCAATGAAATCTGCAGCAACTTTGTGTCCCTTAAAAAGCACATGGCACTCTTGCAAGTTGCATACATGCCTTGGAGGCTTGGAGTAGGACCCAATTATTCAAAAAGAAAGGGGAGGGATGTTGAGAGATATCCACATTGAAGATGTGTGAGCCTTACTAGTGGTTTATAAGGGTTTGGGCTACTCCTTCTATTGCCAATTGGTTTTGGGATGGATGTCTAGATTTCTTCATAGTATCAGAGCAGGTTATACACGTAATGCGCCTAAACGGCCACACGTGCTCCCACGTCACCCAATATAAATTGTCCACGTGTTAGGCTTGAAATGATGCCATACGTGCAGGGGCGTGTTGAGAGATATCCCACATTGAAGATGTGAGGGCCTTGCTAGTGGTTTATAAGGGTTTGGGCTACTCCTTCTATTGCCAATTGATTTTGGGATGGATACCTAGATTTCTTCAAGGGAAGGCAAGAAGAAACATGCAGGCAAAAGGAGTAGTGGTTGGTCAGTGGGTGGGATTGCTGTTAGTGGGTTTTTGGACTAAAAAGTTAGAAGCATAAATTGCATAATCCTCGAACTTATCAAATACTCTTCTAGCAGTCAAGGTCTTGGGTCTCAAATAGTCTGCTTTCTTTTCTTTATGTACTTTGGGAGTGACATGCTTGCTTTTATATTATAGTAGGATATGGGGCTTGATAGTAATCTCCGTGTGTAGCTTAGGTACTGGACTTAAATTTATCAAATCGGACTACCGCCTTACCACATTTATGATTTGAGACCATCATTGATCTAATTAGTAGCCTATAGTTTTTGAAGGTTTGTTAAGTTGTTTTGACCTATTTTGTCAATGAAATCTCCACAATTAACGTATCAATAGCCCGTGTTTTATTGCTATCGCAATTCACATCGGGCCACACAACCGGCTTGTCACTATTTCACATCCAAACCGAACCCGCATATGCTTGGCTAGCATAATACTAATATGAAGATTGTAGCGTAGCTACGAAGACTGAAAGAGGAGCCAGTACTCCATTGGTGATGTTCATGATTACAATTTTTTTCATTAATAACATTGAGGTCCTGAATTTAAGTATAATATCTAATTCTTAGATTCTGTTTCAGAGGTAACAAAGAACCATTTTTTATTCGTACAAGTTAGTGGCTCATCCTAATTTGTGATGCCCAGAACTATTTGGGCTGGCCCCTATGAACATGCCTGAGTGAGTTTTGAGCCCATGCCTTGGCCCAACCAGATCCATACCCACCTATTGATGTCCATAATACAAAATAAGCAGCAACATCCTATCATTTGCTTACATTTTTTATTTTTTATGTTGGTCTGATTTGCTTACATTTTCAGTATTTCAAATATGGCCTATAAACATGTGCAAAAATAAGAAAAATAACAGAATAAAAATGGACACATCTTTATTCAATTCCCTTGGTTTTTCAGGAAATGCCTTACATGCATTATCAATAATACAAGACCAAAGTAATAGACTACAAATAACAAGCATATTATATACAGAGTTACAAGACAGCATGTCCCATACAGAGACCTCAAACTATCAAACAAGATAATACAAAATCTTGGTAATATCATTATAACTAAAAACATATTTCCTAAAATGCATGATTCTTGAGAAAACACATTACCACAAGAAACATTGTTGAGGAAAGCCTTTTGAGAATTACCTAGGCATTGCGTTCACAGCAACAGCTTCTGGATGGTAGTGAAGCATCTCATTCCACATCATCTCCCTAATCATATGTTCCCCTAAATTCTCGTCTATGTCAAGGGTGACCGGAACCTGGGCAAGGGGATTGCATCTTGGATCATAGAGCCCTGACATGTAAGGGTGTTGGAGTGCTTCTGTGACAGTGATTCTCTTAGTTGGATCAAACACAAGCATCCTTTGCAACAAGTCTATGGCTAAAGGATCAGCATGAGGGTATAGATGGGAAAAATGTGTCCCCCGAGAATAGGGCAGTGATTTGATGTACTTCCTTGCTTTCGGATTGTCAATGAACCCAAGATCAGGTTCATGCTGGCTACCAAGAACATTGATGATTAGTTTTAGTTGGTTGAGGCATTCAGTTCCAGGGAAGATTGCCTTCCGGCCAAGAATCTCAGCGAAGATGCATCCCACGGACCAGACGTCAATGGATGTTCCATAATTGTCACAGCACAACAGCAGCTCTGGTGCACGATACCAGCGAGTGACAACATACTCTGTCATGAACTGGCCAGTACCTCTGCTGGTTCGGGCCAACCCAAAATCACATATCTTCAAGTCGCAGTTAGCATTGATGAGCAGGTTCCCAGGCTTCAGGTCCCGGTGAAGGATGTTTGCTGAATGAAGGTACTTGAGCCCTCGAAGCAACTACAATGCATAATCCAGATTAGTCACAAACAGTATTACCATTGTAACAAAAATAGAGCTCAAAATCAACTGGAGCTTGGAATAAAATCACATTTTTTCAAGCTTTGCAATGCATATATAGAAACCCCCAGAGTGTCAAGTTCAACATAATAACATGCAGAGGCTGCAATGTCTGTCATATTTGGTTAACATATACTTTGGTAACATGCGTTCTGCTCATTAATTTCCCATACTCCTTGTCCCAGAACCATTTACGGCTCCACAAATTAATTTAGCACAATTGTAGGATCAAGGCTATCAAGCAATTGGGATGACTAGTTGAAAGAATTAATGAGGTAACTTACCACTAGTTGAGTGAAAGCTAATACCTGAAATAGAAAGTATTTGCAATGGTCATTGGAAAGTGGTTGTGTGGACTTTATAATTTGATGAAGATCCGTATCCATGAGCTCATAAACAAAATACACATCCTTAAAACTTGTCCTGTGGATAGGCATCATAACATCCTTCAATGCAATCACATTCTCGTGCCGGATATTTCTAAGAAGCTTCAACTCCCTCAGAGTCCTCAACGCATCAATGCGGTTCTCAAACACATTATTGATCTTCTTGATTGCAACTTTCTCATTTGTTTCTCTATTGACCGACGAGCACACTACCCCATATGCTCCTCTCCCTATGGGTTTGATCGGAACATACTTGGTGTCAACCTCAAACAGCGTTTGCCACATTGAGTAATAATGCTTCCCATGTTGCCTAATTCCATTCGGAGGCTCAACTAAAGTTGCCATTTCCCTGCAAATTGCCATAACATGATCTAAATTACTTAAACAGGTACTTATAAATGACCTTCAAACAACCAAAATTTAAACAGAACAACATGAATTACTATATTAAATTACAGATAAAGCTGGCTGGAGCAATAATTTAACAGGAATATAACCAAGTGACAAAAACTGAAGTGTCTGACTTGCACAGGATGATAATCCTACAAAATTAGAAGACAATACGTGTGGTGTGTCTGTGTGTAAGTAAAGAAGAGGAAGGCTTTATAACAGAATCGATCCTTACGTGCCCCTTCTACTTCTGGGCTTGGATCTTTTGAGGTCACCCACTTCCCTGTTTGAGTTATTCTTGTTACTTTTCTCTTACTTTTATAATTATAAAGAATTTCACTTCCACTTTTGGCTTCTTCTTTTTTTCCTTAAAACCCCACCACTCTGTACTCTGTAAGTCATGAATTTTCTTCTTTTTCCTTTTACTTGTTCACCCAGCAATTCTCAAATCCCATTCACACCACAAAATTCTCCAACTTTCACTCCAATTCTCAAGCAACCGAGGTGGTTCCCAAGATGAAGCTCCCAATTCTCTCTCTCCCAACACTCCAGATACCCAATTCATGAATTTCACAGCTCAATTCAATACCACTACACAATTTTAAAGAAGAAAAACAAAAACCCAGAAGAGAGAAAGTGAGCCTAACCTCAATAATTGGTGAGCAACATTAATAGATCCTCAGGTCGTGGAAAGATCCTTGCTTACCTATCTATATAAATGGCTCAAAAACCATACTGATCAGATATCACTCACGAATTAGATTCGTTATGTCGTCGTGATCAGAGAGACCTTAGCGACATGCCCCATGGTACATACAGACTGTATAAAACAGAGAGAGAGAGAGAGAGAGAGAGAGAGAGAGAGAGAGGCTTATATTATATATAAAAATAAAAAATAAAAAATAAAAAAAGGGTTGGGTTTTAGGCTTTTTAGGCTTTAGCCAAACCCATGACACCCACACGGCAAATTTGTCTACATAAACTGCACAGAAAGGACAGCTCGAGATCTCTTTCGGTGTCTTCTTTCTTCATGCACAAACCAAAATCATGGATATAAGTTATAACACAACACGCTCACGCCGTCTATCGTCAGCTGGCTCTGTGGATCAGCTCGGCTTGGTTAACTGTCACTTATTACAAGCAACAGTGCAGCCTCATCCATCTGGGCATCTACCTGGTTTTCAACAACACATTTGGATGTTACTGTCAACACTCAACAGTACGAGACTTCTCTGTTGTAGTTTATGGGTACTTTTTTTTCGACAAAATCAGAACTATTTATTTTGGATAAGAATAATGCTTTCATTTTGAGAAATGTTATCTATCTCTTTCTTTCATTAATTTTTGGGACTGATTTTTTTCTTATTTTTCTCATCCTGTAGTGTAGTTTTATAATTAGAATTATTCATATTTTAAAATACTTTTAAAATATTATTGTTGTAAATAATTATTTAAATAAAAAATTATTTGATTATATACTATAATCAAACAAATATACAAATTTAATAACAATTAGACTATCGCTTGTTTATTTGATAATTGTTATATGACTTAATGGTTTTTTATTAAGTTATTTTTTTATTGAGATGATTTTTAAATAACGTTTTAAAAAATAAATGGTTCTAATTATAAAATTAAACTACAAAATGAGAAAAATAAAAAAAAAGCTATAGAGCATTCCCATTTCATTTTAGCCTCTTCTTTTTTGAAATTTTCATCATGGCCTACTTTCATGCCTTATCTACTTTTTTTTACTTTGTGTGATATTTTTTATTATTAAAAGTTACAATTTCGACTCTTTAAGACTGCCAAAGAATTGAATTAAAATTGGAAGTTGAGATATGTTCAAGTCCACCTTAATAATTGTCTCGACAAAGGTCTCAACTATTATCTTGTTCACCATGAAAGATCGACCACCATCTCAAATAATTAAAACTATATATTTTTTGGCAAGGTGAGTAAAAAACTTGTTAATGCTTTAAAATGAGTTAATTTTTTTAATTATGAATAATTCATTTCATATATTTTAATATTCATATCACATCACGAATTCACGAAATCAAATATCATATGATATTTGTATTATATATGACATAAAATTCATAGTATAGACAAAGAAAGCAAGCTACAATTATGTTATACAGAGAGTAGCACTATTTGCGCTATATTTGTGTTAATAATTTAATAATTTAAAAATGATTATGTATATTAATGGTTAGCCCTAAAATTTTGAGGCAAATCACATAGAAGTATAAAATCTGAACCCACAACTCTTCATGCACAATTTTTTAGTCTAACATCATATTATATAAAAAATTTATAAAATTTAAAGACCCTCAACATTTGGTGACTTAAGACCAAGTAATTATCTATTTCATTTGCCCTTATATATATATTCCAATATCTAAACCTTGTGAGTTAAGCCAGGTGAGCCGAGAGTCCCAACTATATGGCTAAAAGGGTGAGAGTCAGTGAGTCGATCTTGGATTGAAGATATGGTAAAGATCGAGTTTGGCTTTGCTTTTCCTACAATTCATTCAACCTCGTGAATAATCTTTCAAAGGAACATTCCATAAATGCAGGCTCACTGCTCACACTACTTCTCCACTCTCAACCAAGCAAGCAAGCGCCACGTGGAAAGTGGTAACTGGCTGGCTGGCTAGGCCGGTTGCTTGGGTTAGCTAGCTTGCGTGGGCGGGCCCCACTTGAGCAAACTCAATCTGCATTATTATCTAATAAGTAGCTCACTGGCTTTTCTTGCCAAATTAGAAAGTCTTCATGTACACAAAGATAAGGTGATACATGCACTGCACCCAATTGGCAATTGCTATTGTACCAAAGAACTCCACTTAAATCCAATCATGCTTTTGCAGAACAAGTACAAAACAATGATAATCTTACCTCACAATTGAAGTTAGGGGTCTGTATTTGGTGGTATACTTGATAAATTTGACTCCCATGAGATTACAAGTTGTACCCACATTTCCTCAGAAACATTGTATGAGTTCCTACTTGGTTGGTAGTCATCTTTGGAAATTTTGATAAGAGATAGATACTTAAAAACATTAGAAAATTGTGATACATAACTTTATTTTTCTTTCAAATGCTTACTTTACAAGTGAAAGTTTCTTGCAAGGCCATCTTAAATTTGAAAAAAGTTTATTATGCCTACAATATTTTACACAGTTTGAGTGGGTGCAAGGCCTTTCGAACAGCGCATTTTTTTTCTCCAAAACGCAACAATACAGGGTTTGAGGTCTCCACTTGTATACTTTAAAATCCAAATGCTAGTCTAGACCTTAATCTATTATCTAGGGCATCAAAAACTTTTTAAAAAATAATAAAAAGTGCACCATCGTTCGATCAACCTAATTGGCCATTCGAACAGAGGACAGCTGTGCGTGTGTGTACAAGGAAACGTGTGTGTGTAAAAAGGAAATATTCTTTGCTTTGACTCCATTGTGAAGCGTAGGTGTGCTAACCTCCTATTTTATTATGATATATACATAATAGTGATAAGACTGGCAAAAACTTGAATTATATCTAGTCAAAACTTTTCATTCATATATGATGTGGAAAATGAAACAATAGGTAGGGGTGTGTGCAGTTGGGTGGGTTTGGAAAGCCAACAACAATCAACCAAGCATCCTCTTTGTCCAACATTTCTTTCCACCTTCAAAAGATGAACTGCATTTGTAGCCAAAAACATCAGAAATCAGACAAACTGCACCTAATATCTAATGCTAATTATTGTTATGAATAAACTAAGTGAAACTGATGTTATGGTCTTGGTGGCATACCATTTTCTTCTTGTTCTTCTTTTTCTTCTTCTTTTTCTCGAGACATGCCAAGAGCTCTTCTTGTCGGTTGAGTGACTCCTCCAGAGCCTTAAAAAAGAAGCCAATTCAAATGATATCATACGTGCCTATTGAACATGCCTACTGAACCATTATTGTCTCCAGCAGTATTTGTGCAGTGGCATCCTAGCGTTAGAAGTACTTGCAGCTGTTTTTAACTCAGAGTAGTATTTGAATGCAACTTACAGCTTTTACTTATCTGTGGTTTGATTCTACTTATGATTATATTATTTTACTAGCTTTTGTCAGTAGGTTTTACAGCTCTGTTCAAAATTTACATAAAAGGAATTTAAGGAAGACCAAGGATGGTACCTGCTTTGTTGCCATAATCTCTTGTTCCAATGCACCAACCCGGCCTGAAGCAACATTCAGCATTGTCTCCTTTTCACGTGGCAATGCAGCTGGTTTCTTGCTCAAAACACTAACTCTCTCTTCCAATTCAGCCATGCGTTTCATGACAGACACTAAATCTTCACCACCGATGGCAGAGTGTGAAGGCCCAGGGCTTTTGAACATTGTGTCACCACTGCAAACGGTGTTGGAGTAGAAGGTGGAATTAGTGAGTCTCTTCGGCATATTACGTATTAGTCTGACCATAGCGACAATACCCATAATAAATGCCATAAAACCAGTGAAAATCTGAGAGCGGAACCCATCAGGAATTTTGGCAGCATCATGCCTGGCAAAACAATCTCCTGCTGCAAGTTACAGGAAACTCAGAACATAATTATAGTAAAATAAATAATAAATAAAGAAAAGCTTGGTATTGGATATAGAAAAAGGAAAAATACAGAAATCAGGTCACCAGTCCTTTTAAATGACGTACCCTTAGAGAGGGCAAGTTTGTCAAATTTGCCACTCCCCCCTGCCATTTGCCAAGTTGAACCCATTGGTTTATCAAACATTGGGACATAGTCCTTGTGCTTGGGAGATCCCTGACAATTTTTGGCTTTGGATACCTGTGAAGATTTTTACAAAGGAAGTTAGAACTGTCATAATAACAGAGGAGGGAGAATTCAGCTACCACGATACATTACACAGAGTCACACAAATAACATGTGTATGTGCGCACACTATAAACATACATAAACAAAACTTTCTGACTCCTAGCTAAATGTGTGTGTGTGTGTGCACATAAATTTTAATTTACGTAGCAATCGTCTCATAATTTAAGAGTTATTGGTTTCAATTAAATTGAAGTCTTCCATACTTACTTCGTCGTGAAAGCGAGAAAGTCGTGGCTTCTCAATTTGGTTGTTTGAATGTCTAGGAGAGAGAGGTCGCCCATTTAAAGCTGTGTCACATCCCTGGGAATATTATAAATAAGCTACAGCTTTTGCCTAGGACAAGAAGCACCAAAAGACATAAAGAAAACCATGTAATTGAAAATTTGAGATGGTAGGTTTATAGTAGAAAAAGCTTCTACTAGAAAAGCAGATGTATCTTCAAAAACCAAGTAAGACCTTCTCTTCAGTGACTCGAATTCCAGATTTCCTTGAACATTTATGAGCACCACTTTGGACCATCTGCAATTACATATATAACGTATTTATGAACTTTAATTAAACTACAAACTGACAAAAGTATACCCAGTTGTAATGATTTAAGAAAAGAAAAAAGAAACAGAAATGGTCTCTATTCACCTTCATTATCTCTGCGTCCTTCCAGGGGCCCTTATCAGAACGCATACAGCCTCCTTGATCAGCACATATACATGTACCTCCTAAGAACTCGGGCAACTCACTGGAGCAAAACCAAGACAGAATGGGAATGTCAAAATAAACAAACTGAAGCATCATTGTGAACATGTTTAAACAGAATTCATGTGGGAATACTTGGTAACGATACAGGTTATAATCATTGGTTATCAAGAAAGAAAAAGGCAAAAAGGTAGACATATAATGTGGTGTAAGGCAAGGTACTGAATAAAGTATGACTGCAAAATAATCTGCTCAATTGGAGACTTACCTAGCATCAATTATATCAAGCAACTTGCTCTGATACTTATTACCAAGGACCTGGAGGATAATAACTTTCACTGATTAAAAATATGGTCCTAGAAAGAGCTAGCAGTTTTAGCATAAAAGGTATACTCACATTAATCTTTGCAGTTGTCTTCGGATCAAGGAAGGACTTCACAGTGTTCCACAACATTCTAAAACTAGAACCAGCATTGATGATAAACATGCGATTCAAGGTCTGAAGACAAAAACTTTCATGGCATCACAATTTTGCCATCCACAATAAAATTTCAAAAGTCCCAGAGACTTATAGACCACAAGATGTTAAGATGGTACCTCAGGATAATTGTCACCATCAATCTTCTGAAGGCAAGTAATGAGATCCCTGGCAGCTTTGTTGAAATTTTTAAATCCCTGAGGCAATAAACTAGTGTTGAAATAGATCATCCACGTTCATGTAGTTTAAGCAATGAAATAGCAAAAACAAAATCATGCACTTTAAAGACAGAAGGCTTTCTAGCAAAACGACTTTGTAAAATATGCACACTGCTTGAATTGGGTATTCCTCTTAAAGATTGATTGTAATCATTATTCCTAATTTTCCCATAATAGTGATTCTAGTTTTTATATTTTATCTTCTTTTTTTCTCAGTGATTATAGTTATCTCATATACCACTCCTTGCACGTCCAAAATAGTTGTACTTTGATCAATATGCTTCTTTGCTGCAATTGAACAAGATGGGAATTTAACAGCAAATGTCCTTTCAAACTCCTGGACATGGTATTTCAAATAGCGGTCAATGGTTGTGACTTGAATCAGCTTGGCCACATCTACTTGGCCTAGTCTCTCAATATACACAGGTCGTCCATCCTTGTCTACTCCATGATGTCCTTGGGGATAGTATTGGAATATCGCACTGAGTTCCTTGAATTCAAAGTCCTATAAGAAAACATATATAAATGAGTAACTAAACTGCTGAATAAATATAAAGGAATGGAATTCTGATGGAGGGGTATGCTACTGGGAAAAATAAAACTCTGACTTGAACTTAAAAGAGAGCCTATGTCTACAGTGAAATACCTCCATAATTGTATCAGCACCGAATTCCTTCCTCCACTTCAGCATGTCAGACCACATTTCCTTGGTTTTCTTGACATCAAATCTCCTGGCCTTCAAGAATCTGTCTTACAAAGATTAATTTTAAATTAGGATAACCAAGAAAATAAATCACAAAAACTATCCACAAAACTGTTAGTGGAACAAGAGGAGGAAGAAACCTTAGCATCATATGATAATCATCGTGCTTGGAAGGAAGAAGCCTCTCCAATACAAGCGTCTGCCGCAGCGAGTCAACAGCCTTTAACTCCTCAGAGTCGTGCACATCCTCGATTTCGACAGACAAGACTTTACTGCTTCTTCTACCCCTTCTTGTTAAAGAATTCCTAAACTTGGCAGAGGCATTCATTGCTTTCTTCTTCAATGACCCTATCCTAGTCTTTGTCTCTTCCTCAGAGATTTCAACATCAGGTGCTGAAAAATATATTATGAAGAGAATTATATCCAGCCGTATCAAACATGAGGCATCGTAATGCAAACATTAAAAGTCTATTGATCAATCCGTCAAAGGTTTTGTATAGTTCAACATTTTACAGTCCTTTTAAGTGGAAATGTGCACTATAGAGATGTGAATATGAAAGTTAATTGGTCTTTTACTTGGTTTTGACGATAGAGGTCTAGACATGGTGTCACTGGTTGAGGAAACGCTTTGATTCTCTAAAAACTTTTCAAGGCAGCAACCAAAGGGAAGAAGAATGAAGCACTCACTGCAGACCCAGAAGCAAAACCCTCTCCAAATGCCTGCATTAACACATTCCCACTTTGGAAACCAAAATCAGGAACAGACCAATTTTTTAATTTGTAAGCAAATGCAACCCAATCCACAAAAACAAAAACAAATTGAAAGTTAATATAAGAAAAATGAACGAAATTAGGTGGACACAATTGAAGAAAGGTGTAGAAGTTTGATTACCTCTAGTTAAAGAAGAGGGTTTTGAGGTTTGGGGCAGGGAGACAGGAATGGGTATAAATGTCCTCAATGAGAGGGACAGAATTGACGGAGAGACAGTGTGAGAGGGACAGGGATTGAGTTTCTTTTCTTCTTTTAAGGGTTGGATTGGGTTCTTGAGAGCTTGACGAGGTCTCAAGGGCATGCCCATTTTGCTGAATGTTTATTAATAACCAAAAGCACACAAAGAATGAGAACTTGGCGAAATGCAAGGCAGCTCCGCTCAAATCCTGAATACGAGTACACTGGCAGACACCAACCACTAACGAATCTAACGTCTATTCTGTTTCCCGGTAAAAGTATCCACTACTTACCGCCATTGTTTATTCGGTGTTCTCGCCCATAAGCGTTGGTCCACGTGGTCCACCGTCCACGTAGCCTAAACAAAAATTAATTAAATAAAGTAGATCAAATTTTCTTATATTTGTTTTGATTTGATATGCTGAAACTAGTTAACAACTTAACATCAAGTCGATCCTACTTGCTTCTGTCATTTATTTTTCTTACTTCTCTCCATTCCCCAAGATTTATATTGATTATTTTCCTTTCAGCTAAGTTTACATTGAAAGATAAACTTACATATAAACGTTTATCTTTATATTTCTTATTACGTGACATAATACGAAAAATCCTCATAGATAAGTCAAGTTTTCTTCGCATTGACTCAATTGTAAAGAAACAACAGTCTATATTATATGACAATTGCACATTCAAGCTTGGCTTGTTAGATCTTCAAACTAGCTCTCAAGCAAACTTTGCAATACCGTAATACCTACATGCCATGAAAATGACTAATAAAGCAATTCCCATTATGAAATTCCGTTCATCACGAATATTGGCTTTGGTTTTAGTTTTGGTAATCTAATACAGCAATTGATTGATTTTTTTTCTTTTCGTCCAAAGAACGCCGAATGGGGGGGGAGAGGGAGAGGGAGGTTCAAATCTGGACTTGAGTGTGGAGTTAATACTTCTACCACTGGAGCCACAAACTCCATTTGAGCAACTAAAGTATACAAGAGAGATAAGAAGGCAGACACATTTTCTAGTCCAAATGAATGCCTGGAAAGAACATATTTCAAAAATTTTGTTTCTCAAAAAGAAAAACACAAAAAACACAGATTCCTTCAGATGGTAACATAAATCGGATGTCACAACAAGTATACAAGCATGCAACCAGAAAGCGTTTGAAGACTCGGGTATCATTTCAGTCCGAATCAGAATCACGATTCACAGAGGTTCTCACTGTCCTGCGACCACCTTCAAGATAATCATCATCTTCATCTTCATCTGCTTTCTTCTCATTAATTATACCTGTTAAAATGAAGGAAGTTTAGAGACTCTGCCAGACTGCCACAAGCTAAGAATTGCAAAACAAACTTGAGAAAGTATTTACCTTTCTTGATTAGTACAACCTCAAGTGCCCTTGTGCTAAAATCATCTTTTGCTCCCAAATCTTGAAATCCAACCAGCCTATCCACAGCAACTCCTTTTCTGAAAGGCAAACCTTTGAATCGGTAAATATAAATTTTAATACAAGATCTCAATGTAAGCTCACAGTTCACAAGCTCTCAAGGCATGTCAAATAAACACATTTGGTTAAACATTGAGAGGAGCCCTGAATAGTAGGTTAACCTCCAGCCCAACCAGAACCCTGCATTGTTAACAGCAAAAGAAAAAAACTGTTGCAGTTTTTCGAGTGTGAGGTTTCAGCTTTCTTTATTCTCCTGCTTTTTCATATAACAGCCAAATAGTGCATGCTGATTTGCCTCTTTACTACTGGAAATGGACATGCATAAAGATTTATGATAGATAAGATGGAGATGGCCTGACCTGAACAGTATGACACAAGGCAATGTTTTGACTCCTAGCTTGGAGATGAAGAAGGGTGCATTCTGCATTTCATTTTCAAACAGTTAATTTCTCATCCCAATGCTTTCCTAACTAAATGACCAAAAAGGAAGGTTGCAATCAAGTAGCTTCAGCCCGAGTAAACATGAAAAGCTGCATCAATTGCAAAAACATAAGAAATAGTGATTGAAGTTTACACTCACCTCCGCATCCAGCCTGATGAACTTGGCATCAAGATGCCTTGAAGCAAGGGACTTCAAGTGCTTATCCATTATCCTACAAAGAATCATTTCACATGAGCACATAAATTTTGCAATACACTCACTCGTCCATGTTTATGTGCGTAAAAGAATATATAGTAGAGTAAAAAATTTACTTGCATCTATAGAATTCGCGGTGATAGAAGTGGCAGATGACTTTTTCAGACCCAGTAACTTCACCTAAAAAGTCCCCCTCAGTTATCTCCCTGTACTCTCCATGTCCCTGCCTCTTCAAGGCCTCTCGCTTCTCAACTTCTTTCTATTCAAAATTCCAAACAAACCCCAAAACATAAACACAAACTACCATATTGCATATATCCACATGAATGAAACATACAAAAATGGAACCTTTAGAGCAGCAATCCTATCAGCATGCAATTTTTCCAGCTCGGGGTCCTGAAAAAAAGTTCCATAAGTGCCAATCAAAAAAAAAAACCCAATTTCTCTGAAAATTGAAATGTACATGAAAATGGAGAATGAATGAAAAATGAGCTCACATCCATCAAGTCGTCAAGGTCGACCTCCTGGTTCACAGAGCTTGTGGCCGCTGCTTTTTCTTGGGAAAGAACTTCCTTTTGATAATTGCGAGCAGCAGCGGCCATTACATTTCCAAATGCCAGATTAGTGAGAGTGGATTTGACTGAATCCGGATCCATCTTTCCTGGAAATGAAAATCTGAAACTTAAAGATAGACGCTTGCTGCTTTTTCAATAATCAAAACAGAATTAGGGTCGCGTTTGAATCCTCAAATCTACAGTTTCTCTGCGTAACTTTTGGGGTTTCGAATAGAAATTTTGAATGAGAGAAAAGAAATTACCTTGACCAGATTTGGGGTTTCGGCTGTGAATTGAAGAACTAAATGAGATGCTGGGCTGGTGCAGCGAGAGAGAGCAGAGCAGTGTTTGTATTTTTTGTTTGTTTTTCAGTTGGACTTCAGTGAAATAATTTTTAATTTTTAATTTTTAATACAACTTGAGAAATGAAAACTAGTGAGAGATGGACAAAAACACCCTTGAAAATTCAGAGGCCCATCAGTAGTACTCCTCCACAAACACTTAAGAAAAAAGAATAATTAGAAATAAGTCCAATTTTGAAGGGTCAAGAGAGGAGAAAAAATTGGACCGGCCTATAAATCACTCTAAGAAAAAGAAAAAAAGGTATGAGAAGTTTTTAAGATCTTTGTTTTCTCCAAAGCTAATTTCTTTATGTGTTATTAATATTATTGGTATTGTTAGAGTTAATCCTCATTATATTTGGGGGATAAAATGTAAATAGAAAAAAGAAAAAAACTTACTCGGAGTTCAACAAAAATTGAATTCTCAAATGAGATTCAAAAGAGATTTCTTCATGTTATACTTGGACCGTTCAAGTATTAATCCAATCTGCTTTGAGTTTGCATGCAATTTTTTTTAGGTTTTAATTGTTTTTTCTTTTCTGATTTTTTAAACATAATTGTTTCCTTTGTTAATTTCTCTGTAGGATATAGTATCATCAACACTACATGCTTACATGATAAGAGCAAATATATGTCAAAATTAAGACTGATCAAACGTTGTTGGGGAAAATAAGCACTTTTTAGTGTGATCAAATGGATTCACTTGTTAGAGCAAACCCACCATATTAGCATAAACAATGTACAACATCAAGTGAAAAAATAGCCTCAACACCCTGCAAAGTGCAAACTGAAACATATATGTAAAGATGAATAGAAACAAACAATTTATGCTATGATATTTTCAACCCATGAACATCTATGTAAATGAATTTATAAAATTTGTGAAAATTCAGGAATAGCTAGCACATGAGTGATGATATTCATTTAGCTTCTCTGCTCTTCCTTCTTCCAGACACCACCTCTAAACCCAACCTCCTCGATTGGGAAAGACGCCAACTCTGGGGACCAACTTGCATTCACAACCTTAAGTGATGGTATAACTTGTTGGATCCTCACCCATTCTTCTTTCAACTCCGAGAGAGATTCCAACATCAAGCCCTCAATTTTCCATTCAGTATTGTCATTGCTCCAAAAGCTTTCGGTCATCTTTTCTAGATTTCCTGATGATATTGAAAGATACCTGAGCATAGGAAGTGAGATGGGATTGAGCCAGATTGGACTCATCTTTCCTGGATAGAATTTTAGACTTAGCTCATGGAGCTGTTGAGGAGGAAACAGCTTATCAAGCTTAGTTATGAGGTCACTACCATGACTATCAAAGCAACTTATTGACAGATGCTGCAGTTCTTGTAAAGTTACCAATACATTGACCTCAGTATCTCCAATCTCATCAGAACAAGTTAGTTGAAGCCCGAGTTTCCTGAGTCGAATTAAATTTCTGAGCTCACCAATCCGGCAACCTTCTAACTGGCTTGGTTTGGCAGGCTTGAATCCCAATAACACTTCAAGATTTGAAAGTCTTCCCATGCCTTTAGGTAGATATGTGAGTGAACCACAATGGCTTACATCTAAGACCCTTAACTTCTTGAAAGTCACAATAAAAGAGGGGACTATCTTTAAGTTCTGACAGTAGCTGACATCCAAAACATGAAGGTTGTTAAGCTTGGCTAGTGAAGGTGGGAGTTGAACCAGTGGATGTGTGTTGCTTACACTAAGGTAAGCTAAGTGTTGAAGAAAACCAACCTGATTTAAAAGACCTGAGATAGGTGAATCAAAGATTGACCTGGACAGATCCATTACTCGTAGGTATCGAGACTCAGAAAACTTCTTTGCAATGTTTGAAGCAATCTTGTTTACTTCACCGGTCTTAGTTGTAGATAACAATGCGCGCAATTTATGATTGGCCTTCTGAACCACACTACCTGTAATTCCTAAATGGCGACAATCTGTACCATCTGGTCTGAAAAATGCATCATCTTCTGCCATTTTTATCACCACATCCCGGACCATATCATGAATTTTACAAGTGAAGATTGTTCCATGATAATTCTTGTCCACCACTTCTAGCAAACATCGATTTGTTAGCCCTGAGAAACAATCTTCCCCAGCTTCAACAGCTGATCTACCATTTCTCAGAGGGACAAAACCTTCTCCAATCCACCAATGCACCAACTGGTCTTTGGTTATGACGCAATCCTCCGGGTAAAGAGATAAGCAAAGGAAGCATGACTTCAGGTAAGATGGAAGTTCATCATAACTCAGTTGTAGAGAAGCCATAACTGAGTTATCAGTTTCTGCTAATTCATCACGAAAATGGTCTGCAATTCGCCTCCATTCGTGATAGCGTGATGGTTTACAGAGCATCATTCCTCCAACTGCCTTGATTGCTAATGGAAGGCCCTTACACTTCTCAACAATCTCCTTTCCTACATTTTCTAGTTCTGGATACTTGCACTGTCCCCTATCAGCTGCAAATGCAATCTTCTGAAATAGCAGCCAACTATAATCATTGCTGAGGCATTTTGGCCAATGCAATCTTGCTTCTTTCACTCCCATCTTCTGTGCAACCTCCTCAATCCTTGTGGTGATTATGATACTGCTTCCATTACCTTTAGGCAATCCTTCATAAATTCTCTTCCACCAAGCAACATCCAAGCTCCACACATCATCCATCACAATCAAATACTTCTTGCCAAGAAGATATTCATGTATTTTCTTTAACAACTCACATTTGTCGTCTCCAACACTGGCATCTCCCAAGTTCCACAACATGCTTCTCATGATTTGTTCTTCATCAAATGTTTGAGAAACAGATACCCAAATCCTTCTTTCAAAGTGGTCCTCAATTTTCCTGTCATTATATACCTTTTGAGCAATGGTGGTCTTCCCCAGTCCCCCCATTCCCACAACTCCAATAGCTAGAATGTCTTTGTCAGCTTCACACAGCCATTCTTTTAACTTATTCGCATCCCCTTCCAAACCAACAACTTGGGTATGGTCATACACAGGACAGCTCCATCTAGGTAGCATGTCATTTTGGGCATCTATTGGAGCCTGTTGACTCGTAAGTGGAACTCCAAGATAGGATGAAATATTCTGCTTAATATTGGCAATTTTCTTGTTGATTTCTCCGAGCCTCTTACCAGTTTGATATTGGAATGGAAGCTTTGAAGGGTGGATGCACATTAACCAACCCCCGGAAAATGGATCATCATCCCTTAAGTGAAGTTGACAATCAGCTAGTATGTCTTCAGCTTCGTAAATCAGTTCTCGCAAATTAACCATGACCCTGCGAACAGTCTGATTCTTCCTCTTGAGCCTCTCTGCATCTTTGAGAAAGCTTTGCATCAGTTGGAGCTCAGTTTGTAATGTTTCAAATTGGTCCCTGAATTCACTAAAAACACGGTTCTCCTCTGATAAAGCTCTTAGCAGCTTTTCTAAGAACACAGTTACTACAGCATCCACCATCTTGCAAAAATCTAGTAAGAAATTATAAGAAAAGAGATGTCATAAAGACTCTTGCAGTTTAGCAAATTATCAATTATATCTTACAATTATGGTTGATTTAGTCTCTCAAGCCAATCCCTAACAGGTAGACTCTTTCACAGTTGTTTTTTCTTAATATCACCCCCACGTTAAATGTTCCCAATCCCCTTCTTCCTTTGAATAACCAGGTCTCAACAAAATTTAAAAAATTTGGAAAATTATATGGTGTTCCATGAATTTAAAATATTCTAATATTGACAGAACTCATAGAAATGTAATCTAATTGCATTGATTGATTAAGATAATAAGATGCAAGAAACAACAATAGAGTTGAGTTGGGGTAAGTAAAACTTGCATTAATTAGCTTTTGTTTCACTTGTTAATTTTCTCTTCACATCATGAGATTATGATTAATTAAGCAGAGCAAAACCTCAGCACCCAATACATTTTTTATTTTTTTAAAAAAACCCAACAGTCCACAATTTAGAAAATTTAGGATTACAGAGACACTTACAGCTGAACTATGTGAGAGAGAGAACACCAGAATTTTGAACAATCTTTTGTGTTTCTGCTTCCAAGAACTTGAAGTTGCAAGCTTGGTTCAAATGGAGAAGAGATGGCCAGGGAGAGAGGTTCAGAAGTAATTTACAAAACCATCCTCGAGTTGTGTGACAAGACAAATGCACAAGTCACTAGTCAACGCCTGAAAGAAGTCCCAAAGTCAGCTAGACGTGTATGAAGAGGGGTCTACACCCAGTACTCTCTTCTTCACACGGTTTGGGCCTAAACCAAATGGCAGCATCTCTAAAATGGAACTTTCCATGAATCTTGCTGGTTGTTTCTCCTTCACTTCCTTGTCAACCAAAGTCGATCTCTCACTGCTCTTTATTAACTTCTTCCACTTCCAACACTTATACTTTTTATGTTTTTATAATCTTACTTAACCACTTCTAACACTTTAGCTAACGGTTTATGACAATCGAAAAGCAAGTAAAAACAAAACGAATAGAGAAATTATTACGTCAGGTAAAGTAATTCTACTAATCTGCAATCAAATCAAACCAATGACATGGTCACATCTAAGTATCTAACCAAGGATTACATCCAAATACAAGATCTAACCTTATAAGCTATCTAGCTCAGGGGTTTGGGTTACGAGTTCTCAGCCTCATCATTTACATTGTTCCCCATTTTCAGCCTCTCTTCTTCTTGATTTTCATCAGTTTCATTAGTCCCTTCTTCATCCTTTAATTTAGTGCTGCTCTCCACCCTCTTACGGTTGAGGAAATAGACAAGTCCTTGAAGAGCAACAGCAGCATCATCGCTCTTCATGAGCTCCTTAGCAACCTCTGTAGGGGTGACCTATGTGCTCTCTATCAACCCTTCAATTTCATGTTTAATGGGAGCGAAATGAATGAGAGTTACTTCCCATTACACTGTAATCTTGTGTTTACTTATACCGAAAATTAAAAAATGAGTGCAGTGAATGGTTTTATTCAAATCTTAAGTGGGCTCATTCAAATGAGTGCAATTAATAATTATTTTATTTTAAATGATAGTTTGAAGGATTCAGAAAAAAAATGACATACTGATTTGACACGTAGGTGCTTTTAATGTTAACATTATTGATATAGACAACAGACCAAGGTCATTACTTCAGATAAAATAACACCCATGTGTTCCCAAAAAA
Source organism: Purshia tridentata (assembly GCA_003254885.1). NCBI lineage: Eukaryota > Viridiplantae > Streptophyta > Magnoliopsida > Rosales > Rosaceae > Purshia > Purshia tridentata. Next base: position 25,064 of record QANT01007443.1, read on the forward strand.
AGAGACAGCACATGACTTATGAATATGATAACGTTGAAAATCCAAATATAAGAGCTAATTTTATCCTCCACACAAAAAAAAAAGTACAAGAGCTAGCTAATTAATCAAAAGCTGGTGTTCTTCATTTTCTACCTCTTTCCTTGAACCTTCGCACGTTCAAGAAAATTGACAAGTCCATGAAGAACAACATCAGCATCTTCACTCTTCATGAACTCCTCAGCAACTTCTGCAGGAGTGACCTGCGTGCTCTGAATCAAGCCTTCAATTTCTGGAAAAAGGGGGTGAGGGTGAGGGTCGCCTTCATGAATACCGAGGTAATTAGATGCTAAGGTCCTGAACCCACTTGGAGTGCAATACGACATGTGAATGTGCACGTCCATGCGACCAGGGCGCAACAAAGCAGGGTCAAGCCGATCCTTGTGGTTAGTGGTGACCACAAAGATTCTTTCGTCGCCGCAACTTGACCACAAACCATCTATGAAGTTCAGTAGGCCTGAGAGTGTCAATTGCTGCACTCATCATAACAACATGTCAATCCCCAAATTATTACGAAATAAACATCAAAATATTATTATGGAGTGCTAAATCGACAAACTGCATGTGATATTTGTGCAAATTTCTCAAAAAAGAAATAAAAATATACTGATATATATATGTACCTTGTTATAGGGGATGAACATATCATCATCCCTACTATCAGAACTACAATGCCGTTTTTTCATTTTCACGCTGCAATCGATATCTTCAATGACCAAAATAGAACGGTTTGTAGTAGACAGCAATGTCCTTCTTAAGGAAGAGTCGCTGAGATTACCAGTAAGCTCCAAATCATAGATATCAAACTTGAGATAATTAGCCATGGCCGCAATCAAACTGGATTTTCCAGTACCGGGTGGACCGTACAACAAGTAACCCCGTTTCCAAGCCTTGCCAACCTTCTTATAAAACTCCTTCCTCCTCACAAACCTATCCAAGTCCTCTTTAATCATCGTTTTAAGATCTGGGTCCATCGCCATTGTCTCAAATGTTGCTGGGTGGTCCAGACGTATCGAACCCCAACTACTGTCGCCCTCATCATCGTAGGAACGCGGTGAGTGACGGGTATAAAGCTTAACAATCTTTTGCTCTTCTTTAATGGCCTGCGCACGAGCAATCACATGGGGCAAGTAGCAGTCGACGACTTGGTCTCTGTGTTTCTTATGGAAAGTGAGCTCAAAGTAGCGCTGGGTCTTGGTGGGGTGGCCTTTGTTCTGCGACGGTTCGGTGTAGACGTAAAGCCACTTGAGTTTGATGTTGTTGAAGGTGTCGGTGAATTCTTGGCCTTTGTCAAAGCCAAGGCTGATGGTTTTTTGTTTCGGTGCTTTGCTGACTCGGAGGCGTTCAGCGGAGGGACTGATGTTGCCTCGGAGGTAGAGCTCGGCGGCGTCAAAGACTTGGTTTCGGCCGATCTTGTCGGAAGACTCGTCGACGATGAGAGTCAAGTCGTGGCTTTGAGAGAAGAGGAGAGGGCCGAAAAAGTAGCGGAGTAAGGAGTGGAGGAATGAGTAGATGTATACGCGGATCGGGACGGGGATGAGTTCGTTGGCCATGGAACGAACCAACATTGATAATGCAGCGAAATTGGCATAGGCTGAGTACATGGTAGATGCTGTTGTGGGCATGTCTTTCAGAGACAACATTGTGCTGTGTTCGACTCAACCCCAACAATTTTTGATCCATTTCTGATTCCAGGAAAGGCTTATTTATACCGGGAGGCCAGAGACAGGTTGCTTAATTTCTAAGCTGCTTTATCTTTATGATATATTTTTGGCACTACTTTTAAAGCGGTGAAAATGGCTTTCAGGTAGTGGGAAAACAGCTTTTAGCATGTTCCGTATACAACCAAAATCATTGAGATGAATATGGTGACAAATTATAAACTTAGCAAGCAAGGTAATGCATTTAGTCAAAGCACGGTCACATGGCTATGATTGGAATAAAATACTAGTATGCATAAAAAACACTTGTAAATTATTACGTATGCTTCGATTGTATTTACCATATAATTGTTAATTGAGTGCTTTTCTAGTGTCCAAAAATGCCAGTATCCTCTGAAATGGAACTGAAATTTCCATGAATGTTGGTGGTTGCTTCTCATTTCCTTCCTTGTTGACCAAAGTCAACCTCTCACTACTTTTTTTAACTTCTTCCACTTCCAACACTTTTTGGTAACAATTCTTAACAATTTATATTTGTTGTAAAATAACAAGAATAATGAGAGAGTGCAAGAGAGGAAATGGAAGAGAATTGAGTCTATTCTTCTCATTAGATTGTCTATTTATAAGTACAAAAGATGGAGAATGATTATAATGCCTATAAATCATAGGTTATAAGTTGATCACTAAATGCATGTGATCATTAAGACCTCTATTTTACGTTTTATCTATTTGTTAGGTTTTTTCTTACTTTTCTTAATATTGTTATAATGCCAATTTGAAAATTTGTCATGCGAGTTCCTTTTGGTATTTGGCCTTATACTTTGTATATCATGGATGGCAGGTTCCTCTTTTCTTAATATTTTTGCTTTCTCATTTCTTCTCTTGGTTAAGACTAACTTAAGAGAACACATTTTTTATTGATATAACCAAGATCATTACATATCAGACAATATAACACCCACATCTAACCTATGATTACATCCAAGTAAAAGATTTCTCAAGGGGCTGTTGGGGTTAAAAGTTCTCACCCTCATCATTTACATTGTTCCCCATTTTCTGCTTCTCTGTCTCTTTAATTTCGTCATTAGTTCTATTAATCACTTCTTCATTCTCTACTTTATTGCTGCTCTCCACCTTCCTACGTTTGAGGAAACTGAAAAGTCCTTGAAGAGCAACATCAACATCATCACTCTTCATGAGCTCCCCAGCAACCTCCGCAGGGGTGACCTCTGTGCTCTCTATCAAGACTTCAATTTCTCCACAGAGGCTGTGAGGGTTGCTGTCATGAATGCCAAGATAGTTAGAGGCCAAGATCCTGAACCCACTTGGAGTGCAATACGACATGTGAATGTGCACGTCCAAGCGACCAGGGCGCAACAAAGCAGGGTCAAGCCGATCCTTGTGGTTCGTGGTGACCACAAAGATTCTTTCATCGCCGATACTTGACCACAAACCATCTATGAAGTTCAGGAGGCCTGAGAGTGTCAATTGCTGCACTCATCAATATACAACACCATATCAGTCCTCAAATTCACTATATACGTGCACATCAATATTGAGCGTGAGTGAATTAAATTCTCTATACGTTGAATATAATTGGGTTGTGTTTGTAGTTCGTCCATAGTGTGACTACAATCCTACATCAGATGGTAAAAAATTTATACCTGACTAGGAAAAAAAGTGACATAGTTAAAATAATTAAGAACTAAAATTAATTAGTATGACATAATTTTATTTGGTGACAAAAGACTGATCTAATGTCCGTCACAAATTGCACAAGCACAAACAACGAAAATGCCCAAAATTCAACATCAATAATAATCAGTCACTAAAAAGTCTTCAAAAATTCAAAAGGCAATCGAATCCAAACAATTACCAACAGAAAATAGATATTAAGAAAAGAAAAAGAAACACTGACCATGTTGTTAGAAGGTTGAAACTCTCGGTTTTTCATTTCCACACTGCAATCAATATCTTCAATGACCAAAATGGAACGATTTGTAGTAGACAGGCAATGAGCTCCTCAACGCAGAGTCGTTGTAAATACTAGCCAGCTCCAAATCATAGACATCAAACTTGAGATAATTAGCCATGGCCGCAATCAAGCTGGATTTTCCAGTACCAGGTGGACCGTACAACAAGTAGCCTCTTTTCCAAGCCTTCCCAACCTTCTTATAGAACTCCCTCCTCCTCAGAAACCTATCCAAATCCTCTGTAATCATCCTTTTCTGATCTGGGTCCATCGCTATTGTCTCAAACGTTGATGGGTGCTCTAGATTTACCGAACTCCAACTACCATGTTTGTCGTCGTCGTACGAATTATATGCGAAATTAGTGGTATAAAGCTTGACGACCTTTTCCTCTTCTTTAATGACATTAGCGCGATCGATGAAAAAGGGCAGGTACGAGTCCACCACTTGGGCTTTATGCTTCTTGAGGAAGGTGAGTTCAAAGCAACGCCGAGTCTCGGTGCAATGGCCGTTCTGATTTTCGGTGCAGACGTATCTCCACTTGAGGTTGATATTGCCGAAGGTGTCGGTGAGTTCTTGGCCTTTGTCGATGGAGAGGCTGATGGACTTGTGCCTTGGGGCTTTGCTGACGTGGAGGCGGTCGGCGGCGGGGCTGATGTTGGCGCCAAGGTAGATCTCGGCGGCGTCAAAGACTTGGTTGCGGGCCATGTTGCCGGCGTGCTCGTCGACGACGAGAGTGAGGTGGTGGTGGTGAGAGGAGATGAGAGGAGCAAAGAGGGAGTGGAGGAGTGAGTAGATGTAGAAGCGGATCGGGTCGGGGATGAGTTCGTTGGCCATGGAGCGGACCAGCATTGAGAATGCGGCGAAGTTGGCGTAGGCTGAGAACATGGTGGAGGCTGTCGCCGGCATGTCTTTCAGGGACAACATTGTTGTTGTGTTCGTCTCGGGAATCGGGGTTTGGAAAACTAGTGATGAGTTGGGTGATAGAGGAAATGCTGATGAGGAGGTAGTGATTTATAGCAGGAGACCAGCTTGTCCAGCAAGGAAATTAATTACCAGAATTGGAATTTGCTTAATTTCTAAGGTTAATTATGGGTACATTTGGCAGCGTCATTATGTTAAAATCACTTTCAGATATTGAAAATCGCTTTTATTTACTAACCTTTGATATAAACAATTAAAATGAGTCTGATTTCTAGGTTATAGAAGAAAAGCCAGGTGTTTTATCACTGTCACCAAAAATACTATCGAATACAAACACTGACTACTGCCAAACTTGTATGAAGCTTTATTCAAAGTTTCATACCCTCCATCGCTCACCAATTTTCATTGATTTCAAAAAATTTTGCTTTACTATCGGTCATGTGAGCATTCTAAATGCTTTGATATTTCTCGATGAGAATTTGAGCACTATTTATTGGTTAAATTTATAAATTGAAAAAAAATGATTAAAAGTCTTTTAAAAAACAAAAAAGGGTTTAGTTTTTAAAATTGAAATTTGAGGAAAAAATTCAAAACTCACCTCCAATTTTTTTTCAAATTTTCTCCATATTAGAGATTTTACTTCACTTTTTTCTAATAAAGTTTGATGAGGAAAAGCTTAAGAAAAATTATTAGGTATAACTGATATATCACCATATTGTGTTACATATTTCACGTGTAAGAATATTATTGGACGAAATGTTTATATTTGTAATAATATTAATAAAATCCACTCAAAAATTGGTTATACTATGTAGTAGTCTATCAGTTATATAAAATAACTTCTTGGACTTCAGAGCCCTAAAAAGTTGTGTGAGATTTTTATAATGAAAAAAATATAGAGGAAAGTAAATTTTGGAGGAAATAAATAAGTAAATTCTATCCATACATGTTGCTCTTAATCTTATGCAAGACTATTTAAGTCATTCTATATGACTTAATTGCACATATATGATTAAATGCAAACAACACGTGCGCATTGTCAAATAATTAACCAATTTTGTCAATTAATTTACTTATGGTCATGAAATTGGTATGCAAAAATTAAACCTAGGAGGCTAGGATAGGAGGACCAAATTAAAAATGGTCCAAAAATAGAAAAGAAAAAGAAAACCTTTAAAAACAGGAGGCGGTAATGTCTATTTGTAGAGCTAGCTAAGCTGCCTTTGCTCAGCAAAGAAATGTCCTCGGAGATTCGAACCGCCGAAAATCCCAGAAAATGGCGGTTCACATGGGAAGCCCAATCTCATATCCCAACCCTCCGCTTGTTCCTATTCGATTCGTACACAAAGCCCTCCATTCAATGCCAGAACCTCGGGGTCGACCTAATCCTCTCAGAGTTTCTGGTCCTGGTGACGTGGACCGAGGACGACGCTCGGCTCTCGCTTAGGGTTCCGGTGCCTAGGGTTTTGGTGGATTCTGAGTCTTCTGTGAGCTTCACAGCCATGGAGGACCACATTGAGGTCAAGCTCGCCCTTCTTCTCCCTGTTGACCACCCGATTGTTTTGAGCTTCGATTCTATAATCAACTTGGAAGAAGAGAAAGAGAGTGTCTTTCTGGAGGCGTTGAAGCCGCTGCCGTTGGACTCCGGTGAGATAAAATTGTTGCTTAAACTGTCGTAGTTCAATATGTGACTGAAGAAAGTGTTGTTGAGAATCTGTGGTTGTTTCGATGCTTATTAATTGACCATTGTTACTAATTTGCACTCAATACACGGATTTCTGTGCTAATGATGATACAGATATATAAGAAGATGAATTATCATGTGGAAAGTGTGCACATTTTGCCATGTTCATGTCTTTTCTTTTGGGGTCCTTTAGATGTGTAATTATGATAAATTTTTTTACCAAACAAAATGTGTTTTAGAAGAATCTAAAAGCATTTGCCTCTGTTTTCATGTATTTTGATTGTGTCGTTTTCTTTTCTTATTCTTTGAATATACAAATGGTTGCTTATATTTCATAATGCTTGGTTTGACAGTTAGTTCAGATGTAAAGATTCTATCATCTAGTGGAGGAGTTCATTTTTACTGCAGAAGTTGCTCATTCAAGTTGACTGCAAGTCCCTTAAGGTAAGATGTATTTACTTTCTATGCCTACAAGTTCATTAAATTTCATTCGAGTATTAGAAGTCACTTTCATGTTTATTTGTCATATTCCAACGTTTATTTATAAATGTAGCCATTTTGTGGAAATGCCTTCAGTCAACTGGCGAGAGGTGGCTGATAACTGGTTTGGGGCTTGCTGCTGTTCGTTTGGAGGCATTAGTGAGAAGCTAGTTTCCGGGTATGCAAAAAAGTATACATGTGCGAAGGGTGTGTGCCTGTTGAACTCTACAACTATTACACTTTGCAAGGATGATCTTGTTGGATGTAAATTTCCTGACTGGGTTGAATGTCAAAGATATGATAGTGACTCAGATGTCAGTGGTGACTATGGTTTTAGTAAACTTGAACTTAATCCAGAAAGTAATCTCACATGTAATGAGCTACCAAGGCTCACACAAGTTAAGGATAAATGTGAAGCTACTAAAGCTGAATGCAACAGTGGGCTTGTACTTCATAGGTGTTCAGAATCAGATTGCTCTATAGACGTGGCATCAACACCAGGATGTTGGAACTATATGGGAAGTCATGTTCAAAATCATGTTGGTGAAGGCTGCACGCATCATTTGTCTAAAACTTCTGAGGAGGACCAAAAACCTACTAGCAATATGGAGATTCTGAAAAATCACAAATCTCTTCTAAATGGATTTCTTGAGAATATTTTCATGGTTAGGTCCTCCAACCTTTCAGTAGATGTTGAGTGGATTGAATTTTTGTGCCCTCAATGTTCATCTCTTCTTGGAGCTTACCCTTGTGATAACGGTTGTGCGCCTGTAGATGGTGGAGTTCGATTTTTTAAATGTAATGTTTCCACTAGTCTGCCGGTTGGTGGGACCAGAGACTTTTTCAGGTTAGCATTATAGTGATCTACAATTATGTAATTGCTATATGATTCTATGAGGAAAATCTGTCACTCTCCATGAGCACTCACATGCTTGCTTGCCCTGCCTTTTCCATCTTGTTCCTTTGGGATGCTATTTACGCTTTTTAGTATTGAAATTTCTTCTAGTATTCATATGGTGGATCTATGCTCATTTTCAAAGTTTCATTTCATGGACAGGAAGTATACCTTGGAAAGAATGTTTGCGAATCAGCTACTTGAATGTGCAAAAGATGAATTATCATTTAGGACCGTGGTCAGTGACCTGAAAATCAAATCTCCCATGGTGCAAATTATTCTCATAAATACAAATTCTTGGTCCAGCACTGGTTATTGTTTGGCCAAAGAGGGCAATACAGAACCAGTACCAAAGATAGATCTGCATCCTATCATCAAGGTGCTATTTTCCCAGTGCAGCAGCAGTACAGAATGTCAATTAAGGTCAGTTTAACATTTATGCTCTTTATGTGTTTGGATGAGTCACGCAAAATATGCAATGCTCATCTTGAAAAGTGTTACTAGAGTAGGCGTAAGAACCAGCAGGAATGCATTTTTCTCCCTGCGCGGTAAGATATTGTGTGTTTGCTTCATAGGTTTTATCTAATTCTGATTCATGTCCATATATTCTCTCTTTTTCCTTCTAAATTCTCCTTTTCCTCTGTTTTTTTTTCTCTCTCTCATTTATTATATAATGGGTACTTATGTAGGATATTAGAAGATTCAGTAACAAAGCATGTAGCTGATGAAGTTTTCATGCTGACACATCAAATAGAAGAATTAATCGAGTCTCTGTCGGCAAGAAAGGATCTTCTTCCACATTCATACTCTTCCCTCCAGGGTTTATCTTTGTCATCCATGCTGAGGTAACAATATTCTAGGTCTTCTGAAAGTTCCAGATATATGGGAAGTAATTCTATCTCATTTGGATAACCGATGTATGGGAAAAAAAAACCCCTTCTTTGCCAAGAGTGACAGATTCTGTCTAGGCTGAGCTCAACTTGATACGTAGAGGGGGATGGAAACATGTTAAAGAGGTGATGATGCAAAAATGGGACACACAAGTGATTTTGTTACTGCTGTCAAATAGGACAAATCAATATTGAAGGGTTTTGGAGCTGTGTAGCCCCTGATATAGATATTTGAGTTTCTATGGGATTGTCCTCTGTTTTAAACTTATTTAGGGAAGTAGAAAAATGCTTTTGAAAGCAACAGAGCTTGGATCCTCATATTTCCCTTTCCTTTCTTGGCTAATAGTAATTAAATAATTGGGTAATACCTTTTTTTTTTCTTTATTAAAGTTACTTTTATTGACAGCACGAAGGAATGAGCTGAACTGCCTATCCTGGCAATCACTCCTGTTATGGAATAATTTAAAAAATTGATGCAAATTATAAAAATTGGGGTTTTAAAACTTGATTTTAGTTTAGGAAGCCTATCATGGCCATTCATGGAATGAGCTTCAAACATTTCATGAGCAATAGGTGAAATTTCAAATCTTGCTCTACACTATCTGTTAATGCTATGGTAGCGTTGGAAGACAAGAACAGAACCTAGGGATTGAGGTGGGTAGGAATAGATTTAGGTTGTGTAATTGCTCCAGCCCAAAACAGGTGGGCTCCATAAACAGTCCATAACTATAATTGTATGGTTGAGGAGAACATGTACACGCCCTAAAATAAATGAGAGCTCTTCTGGCAAGTGAGGCCTGCTATTTGCTTCGAGAGGATACAAATGGGTGGGCCGCTATTTCATTCAGATTGTATAGGAATGCCCTCAAAAGAGTGAGCCTTTATTTTGTTGTCCCGACTAAATAGAGCTTAAACAAAACTTTCTGACACTCATATTTACATGACCATACTCATTTATTTTACAATATAAGGAACTGATCAAGTAGAATTCTATCCAAACAGATTAGTTAAATGCAAAACGGTTTGGTTTAGCTGACAAACGGTTGCTGCTTCTTTTGGTGACGTTTTTTCTATTGTTCCTCGTAGACTTCCTTTGTTTGTTGTCGGTTTTCTGCCTCTTTGCTCCTTGAGCTCCACTCTTCTTTTCAGCCTCACCCTCACATTCATCACCTTCCAGTTTTTTCCGCTTCAAAAGCTTGACGAGTCCTTCGAGTGCAACATCAACCTCTTCACTCTTCATCAACTCCTCTGCAACGTGGGCTGGAGTCACCTCTGTTTCCTTGAGCAAGTCTTCAATTTCTCCAAAGAGGTGATGGTGGTTATTGATTCCCAAGTAATTAGAGGCTAAGAGTTTGAACCCATGGTAAGTGCAATAGGACATGTGAATATGCATGTCCATTCGTCCAGGGCGCAAGAGAGCAGGGTCTAGCCTGTCCTTGTGGTTAGTGGTAAATATTATAATCCTCTCATCTCCACAACTAGACCATAAGCCATCTATGAAGTTTAAAAGTCCTGATAGTGTCAACTGCATGAACCCAAATATGCAATAGTTAAAAGTTATATTCAAATAAGAAAAGATATAATAGAAAATCTAGTACAATGGGGTGGTTCACTATTGAAGTTTCTTTTCTATTAAGTGCTTGAAATTTTTCCACATGAGTAATGCTACAAGGATCATGTTTTTGAGCTACATCATGTGGAGGTCTACTTGTTTACTAGTTGATAATACACATCACCAATCATATAATATGGTATGCTAATGTGGTTCTTTTAGCATTACTCTTTCAACATAGGTTGTCGTGACTTGTGAGGTCCTGTTTTTTAGTTTGGGGCCAAAGAAAAAACAAGCAAATTTTTTGTCCAGTCCAATGCAAAAAATAATTTTGAAAGGGCATCATAGACAAACTATATGCGAAAAAGCTACTAGTTTGGTACCTGATAGCAACAAGGCAACATCCAGTCCAAATATGTGGGTTCTAGTTCTACGGTTCTACCCCCTTTAAATCAAAAACAAAAATGACACAGCAAAAAGTGAGTTGGTCATGGAATGAGGTGGGGTTGGTTGATTGTGTAAAAGATGCTTTTTGGGTTGTGAGGTGACATGAAATGCTTAGCGCTGATTTAGTGGTTCTAGCCTTCTAAGTAAGTAGACGCTAATATAACCCAAATTAAAGATTCACCAAATCACAAAGACCAATTCAAAGCATTTCACTCCAGTCCACAAGTCATGTTACCCTGCACCTTTAATCCAATGGCCCTTCACACATAGCTACTGAAAAGAAAGAAAAGGTAGAACACAACAATTGGAAAAGAGTAACATGAATTAAAAAGCATGACAAAAACTATGCTATCCATTATTATATGGAAACCAATTCTTAAATCAGAATGCTACAGACTATGAGCAAACTTTAGGCAGAAAAAAAAAAAAAAAAACCTTTCCAATATAGGTTTATACTACGTGTCTATCAGAAATTAGCAAGCTCCCTGTTCTGTAGATAATTTTCTTGGAAATTTTAGCAGCAAAATTAGAATTTTAATAGTAATATAGTATTTCATTGCCTAATAGTAGTATATTACCCAATTAATACACACAAAAATCTTAAAACTTTAATGAACTTTAAAAGCATGATGACAAACCTGTACATCAGGTACTTGCTTTCTTCCATCCCCATGTCTACTACGTTCAGGCAAATCAACACTGCAATCAATGTCTTCAATCACAAGAATCGACCGATTGGCGGTGGCCAGCAACAGTTTTCTCAGGTCCGAGTCACGAAATATATTCGCAAGCTGCAAGTCATACACATCAAACTTGAGGTAATTAGCCATGGCTGCAACCAAGCTCGATTTGCCCGTGCCTGGAGGACCGTACAGCAAGTACCCACGTTTCCATGCCCTCCCCACTCTCTTATAGAACTCCTTCCTCCTCACAAACCTGTTCAGATCCTCAATAACATCATTCTTGAGGTCTGCATCCATGGCCAGTGTCTCAAATGTTGAAGGGTGCTCAAGATTGATGGACTCCCACTTGACCCCATTATAAGAGTGGTGGGAATTGTTGAGTGTGTACATCTTCAACACCCTTTCTTCATCTTTGATTTCTTTGGCTCTTTCAAGCACATGAGGCACATAAAAATCCAAAATTTTCTCTTTGTGCTTCTTGAGGAATTTTAGCTCAAAGAAACGCTTTTCAGACCTGGGAGGAGAAAATGGGTCATTGGGGTTGTTCTGTGCTGACTCTGCACAAACAAACTTCCATTGAAGCTCAACCCCATCATAGGAATCTACCAATTTCTCACCTTTCTCGAGCCGAATTGTCAAATTTTTCCCCTTTGGGATTTTGCTGATCTTGAGCCTCTCAGTGTTGGAAGAGATCTTTGTGCACAAGTATATCTCTGCAGCATCATAGACTTGGTTTCGGGACATGCCATTGGATTCCTCTATGACTAGTGTGAGTTTTGGGGAGTGAGCCTTGAAGAGGTAGCGGAGGCTGGATAAAAGGTAGCCTCTAACTGGGTGAGGTATGATTTCATTGGCCATGGACCTAAAGAGCATCATTGAGGCTGCCATGGAGGCATAGGCAGAGAACATTGATGATGGGGAGGGGATTTCTTTGGTGGAGAACATGATGATGATTAGAAGCTTTGGATCTTGAAGAGATGGTGTTGTAGTCTCAAGGTTTGTAAGGTGTTTAGTAGAGGAGTGAATAATTTATAAGCACGAGTGTGAATGTGAGAGCCTGAGCCTTTTTTTCTAATTTGCCTTTTTCTTGGACATAATTTGGTACTGAATGAGTGGAGTCCTACTATAATAAGTCCAAAAGAGAAAGGGAGAGACACATGCTTTCTTTGCATCTATATGCTTTCGTATTGAATTTGCTAGCTCTTGCTTTTCTCTTTGTGACCAATACTTTACTTAGTATAATTGAGAGATCAGGAAAGGCCAACGTTTAATAAGCTTAAGGCGCAAGCAATGGGGCTATGTGAGTTGCTGACTTCTACTTGTGCCATGAGGTATGATGTGGCCCATTTCAGTACATCCCCTTTTTACAACCTCCCTGACTATCATCTGACACCATTCGTTGGGTGATGTGATCAATTTCGTGAGGAAGAAGTTGCATACAACTGTTAGTACATGCAGTTTGTAAATGAGTTAATTACTCTAGGATTCATGACAAGCATCCTATTTAATCTCTACTACATCTACTGTTTAAATTTAACAATAATGTCACATTTATATTCCCATCAAGTTTATGTTGGGAGGCGTCTGTGCCTACTGATGGCATTTGTCCTGCATCCTTTTCTTGATTTCATTCATAAACTTTCACCTCCATCTCATTCTCATACCCACTTAATTAAATTAATTTTTTCCACTTCTAAAACCATGAGCTGGGTTTCTGTATAGCATATATAAGAAATAATTGTTCTACCAAATATAAACTTCGGCATGGTCCAGCAACTTCACCGACTAGTACTAGTCGTTCCATTTTAATTACAGAGTAGTGGGCATGAGAACAAAAAACATAGAGATAGCAGTGGGTATGAGATGGTGGTGGTGGTAGTGGTAGGCGGGGCTTGAACAACAGCGAAAAGAGAGAGAGTGAAAAAGGGGTGGTGTGGACGTGGGAGGGAGGAAGATGTAGGGTTTTTCATTTAATTTTTATTTCAATTTTTTACAAAAATGAAATATTGGTACAGTTGGTAAATTATTAATATGAGCAAATGTGGAAGAAAGAAAGTTGAGATTGTTGCTTATTAAAAGTTTAGTATTGTGTGCACTCAAATGACACATGGCAGTTAAAGAAGTGAATAGGCAAATGAAAAAGGTGGATGAAGAAATAGCATTCTCCATAGGAATATATTCTCTTTTTTCTTATTTTTTGCTAGGTGGAAGAAAGTAAAATTGAAACGGAAATTGTTTATAATTAAATAGAACCGAAGCTGAAATTGTTTATAATTAAATAGGACTGAAACTGTTTATAATTAAACTGAAACTGAGAGTGAAACTGGAATGAAACTAAAATTACGGGTAAAACTGAAACTGAAACTGCAAGTTTTCCATAATTGAAATTGAGAGTTTTGCATAACTGAAACTGAGAATGTAACTGAAATTACGGGTGAAACTGAAACTAAATTTGTGGTTGTGAGTAAGTTGATGTCACCTAAAAATTAAATTTGTGGTTGTGGGTGAGTTGATATTACCTTGAAATTAAATTTATAGTTGTGGATGAGTTGATGTTAATTAAAGGTGAGTTATAAGTAAATTATTAGATTTGAGTACTTTTGGTTAATTTTTTCACTGATCAATACCTTATAAGTTATAATTAAATCACTCCTCCTAGAAAGAATTTTGAGTTGCAGGCTAACAGCCAACTGCAATTGGTATAGAGAATATCAAGGAATCTCACGCATATCTTTGAAAAGCCACTCCAAGTCCAAGCTACTGCCTTTCTTTCCAAAAAAAATAATCAACAATCACTAGTTTAGTTTCCATTAAAAGAGGGTCTGTGCGACTGTCCCAAGAATCCTACACTTTCTCAGGAATCAGCATTAGGCATTGCCTCTTTCAGCTAGCAGTGGAATCTCAACCTGAAATTGCATCTCTTACAAAGCAGTCTATCAGTCCCTTTTTCTTTTAATTTTCTAATCTTTTTGGTTTAATGCATCACTTGAACAAGTTGGTTTTTGCTAAGCTTCCTTTTTCTTTTATCTTTATTAGCTTGGATTTGTCCTTTTTAGTGACTTTTAATCCACAAATCAACTCTAATTAATATTATATGGCACAAAGGCCCATCACCCATGCTTGCTATTTGCTAACTTTCTTCGTGGAAGAGAATAGTTTCTGGCAAAGTTTGCAAGTCGGTCAAGTACACACTTTATCATTTAATTGGTGATTTAATTGCACTCTTGCTTTCTTCATCATTGTATTCATGACTTACTTTTAACCAATTTTTCCATGGAGTATGTCTTGTGGCATAACATAACCCACTCAATGTTCGAAAAAGCATTTTAACTGCGACAAATATATCACAGCTCAAAGTTTTGCCCAGTCGCCTTAGAATTTCATAGTGCGTTGCTTTATATTAGATTATTAGCAACTTTAAATCTTGCCGCTAAAAGCAAAAATATGGAGATAGACGTTAATGGGAAAGGCCTTGGCAGGCATGTGAAATTGTTTCTAAATACTTTTGGCGACCACTTTTTTCCATCAAATTTTCAAGCTATAACCACGTAACCATGTTTGAATGGTAAGACACCTCTGTACCATTGCTTACCATTTACAACTCAACCAATTAAGCTTGCAATTTGTTAAAAGACATGTAATCTAATTGCTTGCTTCTACCCACTGCCTCTTTTTCAAGTGGGGAATGAGCCTACACAGAAATAGTAACAAGCTAGGACTTCGTATCTGTTGGGTTTTGTGTTATATTAGTTGAACATCCAAATAATAACAAACATACCTATACAATCACAGGACCAAAAGATCATATTTTATACAACTTCCCACTTAAAATTTCTTAAACAGAAATGAATTAAAATATTAAAAAGAATCTTTTGACTAAGCTTAACTGCAGTCACTTATTTTAAGACCATCCATTTATCTACAGTACTAGTCAGGCATGAAAACGAAAATGCCTTGAGACGTCAACTTTGCTGACCCAAATAAACTCAGTTAATGGGGTGTGTGTGTATATATATATATATAAAGCCTGATAAGAAAATATATATAAAGACTAGAAATGTACGTGCTGTTATTTGATATGTCCAAAGGGACGCCAAAAAGAAATAAATTATATAATTGTCACTTAGTCACTTAGTCATTTAGATTATTAATTATCTACTTTTTTTCATCATCGTCATCTTTGTTATCCTTCTTAGTCTCTGCCTCTTTAGCAGCACTAGTTTCCCTTTCTTTAGCTTCAAGTTCTTCTCGTTTCCTTTTAGCTTCAGCCTCCTCATTTTCCTCCTTCTTCACATCCATAAATTCAAACAGGCCTTGAAGAGCAATGTCTGGGTCGTCGCTCTTTATAAGCTGCTCGGCAACTTCTGCAGGCGTGATTTGAATGCTTTCGATTTTGTCTTCGATGTTCTCAAACAATGTGTGGTCTTTGATTCCAAGGTAGTTGGCCGCTAGAAGCCTAAAACCTGATGGGGTGCAATAGGACATGTGAACATGAACGTCCATGCGACCCGGGCGCAAGAGGGCCGGGTCGAGCTTCTCCTTGTGATTGGTCGTGAACACTATAATCCTCTCGTCGCCACAGCTCGACCATAGGCCGTCGATGAAATTGAGCAATCCTGATAGTGTCACCTGTGCCACACAAAAATTAATTATAAGTATAAAGTAAACAATTATTAATTTTGTTTTAAGTACTTTTTTGTAACATATTATGGCATGCGGAAATTAAGACTGTGGCCGACCCAAAATCAGCATAAAGATTATAACATGATACATCAACGTGGTTGAAACGCATTGGCCTTGTATGCATCCAAAGGAACTTTCCTTGAAGCTGCCTGAAACGTCATTGTCTTGGCGTGCTGTAAATTTCTAATAATCCAATCCAATCCAATCTACACTAGCTAAGTAGCTAGTCCATGTGTTCATGCCAAACTAGGTCTAATTACTTACCTAAGGGTAGGTTGGACATTTTAATTCCCTATTGTATTACCATCAAAGTTCAAAGTTGAAATAAAAGAATAATTATTTTCACAAATAAAGCACCAAATTAAGAATCAATGGAAGTCTGAATTTGCATTCATATAATTGGGTAAGCAAGCAATAAAGAAAACACAAGGCAAGTCAACTGGCCTGTTTGTCTTGGGAGCCCTGTGGATGTGAAGCTCTTGACTCAGCCATCCGATCCTGAAACTCAATGGTGCAATCAATATCCTCCACCACCAGAATGGAGCGATTCGCCATCGCAATGAGCAGCCTCCTCAGCTCGGAGTTGCACCGCAGCTCCGTCAGCTCCAAGTCATAGATATCAAAATTCAAATAATTGGCCATCGCAGCGATCAAGCTCGACTTCCCAGTCCCCGGCGGACCGTACAGCAAGTAGCCTCTTTTCCACGCCTTCCCGACTTTTCTATAGTACTCCTTCCTCTTCACGAACCTCTCCAGGTCTCGAAGAATAGAGCTCTTGAGATCGGAGTCCAGGGCCAGCGTTTCGAACGTGGCCGGGTGGTCCAGGTTTGTTGGGACCCAGGCGTCGGCGATGTTGCCATAGAGGCAGTCGTAGTCCATGGTGAAGATTTTCAGCGTCTTCTTTTCTTGTTTCATGGATTTGGCTTGTTTGACGATGTGGGGGAGGTAGGAGTTGAGCACCAAGTCTCTGTGTTTCTTGTGGAAGGTGAGCTCAAAGGATCGAACTTCGGATCTCAACGTTGAATTCAGGTCACGAGGGTTGTGGAAGTTGTAGCTCTTGCTCTCAACTTGCCTGCAGACCAAGATCCAATTGAACTTAACGGCGTGAAAGACGTCAACAATGTCCTGGTTGCTTTCCATGGTTATGGTGAAGTTCTTTTCCTTGTCAGGCTTACTGATTTTGATTCTGTGGGTGGAGGGAGAGACTTTGGTGCCCAAGTAGGTCTCTGCGGCCTCGTATATTTGGTTGGATACAAGCCCATCGAACTCCTCTATAACCATCGTCAGTTGGTTCGAGAACCGACTGAAGAGGCCTTTGATGCCGGAGAAGAAGTAGTCTTGGATCTCATGGGGCAGGAAATCTTGGGCAATGGACCGCACTAACATTGCCGTGCCGGCCACAGAAGCCGCCGTTGATAGGACCGCCTTGGCCGTCGCCAGCTTGGTTTCGGCGGAGGAAGAGGAGGCCATTGATTTGGTATATATGATATGAGTACTTGTTAAGGTTTGGTTCTCAAACTTTGGGTTCAAATGTGTATATATGTAGAGCCAAATGTGTACGTTTAGTTTGGTGAGATGGGTATTTGTGGAATTATTTCAACTCAAAAGTCTGAACAAGGAAGCATCACAGCTTCTTCTTCCACCATGAATGGTTGCTGGGTTGACTCATCTAAAGACTTAATTTGTATGATAATACCATTTTTGACTCATTTATATAAATATGAAATAGTGAGGTGAGACCAACAAGACCAACTCTGATACTTTTAGACGGAGAATTTACTTGTTTTTATTTGTATAAGTCTTGATTTTGTATTCAAAATTTAATAGTTAATTATGAACTCGTAAATTTGACCCCATATACACTTTATTAGACATGCACCTTTGAATTTATTATAAAGTATAAACTATTAAATTCATTCTCGCATCAAAAGTCAACAATCACCATATATGGTTTGTCCTTGTCGGGCTTGCTGACTTTGATTCTGCTGCCACGTATATTTGGTTGCACACAAGCCCATTGAAGTCCTCCATCACCATTGTCAGTTGGTTCGAGAAGCGACTGAAGAAGCAGCCTCTGATGCCGGAGAAGTAGTCTTGAATTTCGTAGGCATTTATTTATGGTTATGTATGATGAATTATGGTGAATTAGTTCTCAAACATTGATCTCTAATGTCTATATGTAGAGCAAATTAATTTAGAAATAATCGCACCAGAACGTATGGGTTGTGGCTCAGTTTAGGAAGGAATTTATTTTGGTAACTTGGTTTCCTTGTTGATATTGGTTATCAATTGTTGTTTGGAGAGTCTTTGCTTCCAAGTAATTTCCTTAAAGAGAATTGTAGAGCCTACAACTACTCAAAGAGTAAGAGACACCAAAAAGTCAATTGTGGGAGTGTGTGAGATTCTCCTTAGGGTTGAGAAGTGGTTGATATCCCTTGTCAGCGTAACCTAATTTGGGGTAAACTTAGTAAATTGCCATATTATTTTTCAAAATCTATTTTTTCTTAAAGTGGTTGCACTATCTTCGGATATATAAATTAACGAGAATTTATAACAAAACTTATTATATGTAGCGGTCAATATGTAGTTTTCTTCTTACAATAGATACGTGAAAACTCACATATATTATATGAATGAAAAGTTATATGTAATGATGGCACACAAATAACCCAGACTTGTTCTCTTAGTCCCAATTCATACGTGGTTCAGCCCTAGAAAAGGAAAACACCACTGATCTAGTCCTTTGGAAAGATTAATCAAAGTCATTGGCTAATAAATTAAGTTGACTTGAATCAATGGCCCATTGACCCCTATAGTGTACTATCTAAAGTCAAGACTGACTTAGGAGTCAGGACTGGGGTTTGAACCATATGAACTCGTATAAGTTTCAAAATGAGAATAATGAAATGAGATACAAGCCTTCTCCAGCCCAAAATGGGCCTAATATTTTTGCGTCCTCGCAAGTCTAGATTACAGTATTTTATTTCCACCTTGATCCTTGTTGATGCAAAAATCTGTTCAGACCTTTACAAACAATTTAAATGAAGACTTCTGCTGACGTGGGCAAGCTTATGAGCTAGGAGGTAGATTCGAACACGTCAGCTCGTTGGCTTGGAGCCTCTTCCTGCAATCCAATCAGAAAAGAGCACCGGTGTGGTACCAGCTGAAGGTACTCTAATGGTAAAGTCAGAGAGGTGCAAGGAAGAAAAATGCAAGAGCAAGCACAGCAAGAACTTGGGAGAAAGGTGAAGGAAAAGAGGTAAAGTTTTCTGGGCTTATTTCTCTAGAGCTTGGGTAAGTTTTTTTGCTGAGAATTGTATATCCCCTTTCCCTTATGAACATGCTCTTATTTATAGGCAAAAGGGGATCAAATATTTTTTGGATTTGTAGGGGTGATCATGATGCTAAGCGTATAGCAAACTAGGTGGCTGACAGACTTTCCATTTAATGCAAGAGAGGTGACTACCAAATGACTGGAAATCACTAGCATTAAATGGAAAGTAAGGCAAAGCTAATAAGTAATCAATGTAAAGCATAAATGTACCTTCGGTGTGTCAGGCGTAATAAATGCTCTTGGGGGTTGTGCTTGACTCGAAAGGGGATGAGTCGAAGAGGATCGATCCAATCCGAGTAAGACTTTGTGAATTGCAGTCAACCCACACGGGTGTTGGTTCTTCCAGACAATACTCGGCTTGGAAAAGACGATGGCTTCCTATTCGAACTCAAAAGAAGGTGAGATGGTGGTTAGAGGATCCATGTTTGAAGGAATATACTCCGAGACATTCCAATCAGAACAAAGAAGATCCGATCCGAATAATTGGTGAATTGTTGACGTTTGCTCCTCCGGCGAAGGACCTTGGTGCATTCCGTTTGGATTGAATCACGCAATGGAATCCGATCCGAAATAGTCGTCTCAAGGGACCGTTGACTGAGGTAGTGAGGTTGAACTCGGATGCGAGACTACACGTTGCTTCAAGACATTGACCATTGACTTTAGTGGGGTGTTATCCCCAAACAATCCTACTCACCGTATAGTTGGTGACTGCACTTTTTATAATTGTGCCTTCTTAAAAAGTATTTAAATCCTCTCGTTCTTCAAGGAATAAATCCTAATTTAATTCTAATGGTGTCTAGGCTTCCTCAAAAATGTTAGTTAAAATTGGTGTGACCTCTCCTTGTGTCAAGACAGGATCATACTAATCACACATAAACCAATAAACGAGCATGAAATCGTGATCATAACCATGAACGAGCATGAAATCGTGATCATAACCATGGTCCAAGTCTCTCCAATAGGTAATGAGTTGGGTTTCTTGATACCATATATTTGTAACGATTCAAGACCTTCTCCTAAAAACTTGTCGTCGGTGGCATTCACATGCAGGCCTCAAGTACCCTAAATTTTTCAACCAAATAGTTGATGTGGGATTTAAGGGTATACTAGTCATCACTACATCATCATGATGTTGCTCCCACAATATGTAAACGCAACCATGGTAGCATTGAGACCTAGTCACTATTTGTTTTGTTAGATTGGAAGTGATGGAATTCTAACCCTTCAATCTCAGTTGAAAAAAAAAATTAAAAAAAAAAATCTGATTTTGGTGAATGGGGACCTCTCTGCAAGGCAACACATGGCATTACATGTAAGTCATTGACCTCCTCCTCCTCCAGGCTCCAGCTACTTAATTGGTATTTTGAGCATAGCATCTGCAATAATCATGACCGGCCACACCACTCCAAGCTGTCACTTTAGCCCACATTGTATAAATTAGGGGTGTACAAATATATCGAAAATCCGCTTACCGATCCGATCCGATCCGCAATTTGTGGATATTGTACCGATTCAATCCGCACTTTCTTATTTGTAGATATCGGTCTAATCCGATCCGCAATTTCTGGATCGGATCTGGATATCAATATTGAAAACTACGGATATATTCGATCCGATCCGATCCGCAAATTATATATATTAAATTTTTATATAGTTTATATATGTTTGTATATGTTTAATTCTTATTATAGAGTAAATCAAAGCCCCTGTTATAGTTTATAATACCACATAGTTCATAAACTATCTATGTTACTATATAATTTAAATTTAGGGTATTTTAAATTAGTTTGACAATAAAATCTATTATAATAATTATACATATATATAGTATATAGTTTAGGACTACTAGAAAGTAGGAACTTGTTATGTTTGAGGCTTGTCTTAATTTCTGAATTTTATATTGTGTAACTATTGAATTAATTTGAGGGATGATTTTTATGTTGTGTACTTGCTAAATAATTTTTATGTTATTATTTGGATATTATCCGTTATCCGATCTGATCCGATCCGATTTGGTGGATATCCGAACTTATGGATATCCGAATTTGTGGATTGAATATGGATATGAAAATTGTTATACCGCAAATTGTGGATTGGATATAGATAATGGTTTGTGGATCGGATAACCGATCCGTGTGCACCCCTAGTATAAATATCCATCAACACCATGAGCAATCTTTGAATGATCTCATTCCTTTCCAATCATCGAGGTTTCATGGACCACTACTTCAAAATCATTGAGACCATTAGAGGTGGGTTTTATCCATTTAAACCCCAAATTTCATTGGTCAATTATATTGGAGTGCTCTCGTGTAGTGTGATCTCAATCATTGTAATTGGGTCACCATTCAATTAACATATAATGGGGCAACTTGTACAAGAACTTTAAACATTACCAGCATGCCCAATTTGAATTTAGTCTGCATTAGAATTATACCAAGATACAGTTTAACACTTCGCTATATTATTCAGCTATAATCCAAGCACAAGTCAGAGTTAATTAACTTTTGTCCGGCATGGATATTATAGCTTAACACTTGTCTTTTACCAATATGAAGATTCTTGCCAAATGTGTCTAGCCTTCTCCTAAGATGCTCCTTAAAAAATTACTTAAAGCAGTTTGTCTCATTTGAAACATTATCTTGTACTATTCCATATAAAGATGCACCTTTAGAGCAATGATTCTTCACAACCTAGGAATTTTTATTCTTGATCAGTGGACTCGTTTAGCAAAGCTAAAGATGCTGAGTCCATCAAAGGAAGAGCTCCTCTTCATTGTGCAGAACTATTATGATACTATACTTGTTGCAGTGTTTGCTATTGGAGTAACATTTTTGGTATCAAGAATAACTTGGAGAAGGGTCACAAGTTCCGGAGGTGACATCCCTGGCCGGTTGGGGTTACCCTTTATAGGTGAAACCTTTTATTTTCTATCAGCAACTAACAGCACAAAAGGATGCTACGATTTTGTCAGACTCCGGCGAATATGGTTAGTTATTCTATTTCATGGTAATCTAATTAGAAGGTACATGTAGGACTTATCTTCCACTCTGAATTCCAAGTAATCAGAATCCATGATGATCACAAGTTTTCTTCTCCTCAATCATGATGCTAATTTGATCTTTCTCCTTTGGTGTTGAGCTTGTAACAACATGAATCTAATTTACTGCCTTTCATCCCCAAGAAAACATACTAGAAATTCATGCAAAGGTAAGGTGATGCTTATGCTGCTAGTGCACCAGAAATTGGTATTGTCCAAACTGTGAGATTTCTCACTTAACCTTTGGTCCTATAACCACATTTGACCCACACTTTAGTCACTTAATCTATGCACTTTAGAATTCACTTGACACTTATAAAAAAAAAGTATTTAAGTTAATGCAGTGTATGCATCTATTTGCTTTTCATATGATAGAACACAGAATTGATGATTTTGTGGTGAAGCTAGGCATGGAAAGTGGTTCAAGACGAGGATTTTTGGCAAGATCCATGTGTTTGTTCCAAGTACAGAGGGTGCAAGAACGATTTTCTCGAACGATTTTGCAAAATTCAACAAAGGATATGTGAAATCAATGGCAGATTGTGTTGGAGAGAATAGCTTGCTCTGTGTACCACATGAGCACCATAAAAGGATAAGGCGGCTTCTATCAGATCCTTTCTCCATGGATTCTTTATCTAAATTTGTTCAGAAATTTGATAAAATGCTGTGCCAAAAGCTGAAGAAATTAGAAGAAAGTGGGAAAAGCTTTGTGGTTCTTGACTTCAGTATGAAGGTAACAACACAAAGCCCTCCCTTAAGTTTGTTTGATACTTTCACTCTAAATAACATTTATAGCATAGCAGTAGAATGTATAGCTCAGATAATACAGTAGTTACAATGGAGACTTCCTATACATATATATATATATATATATGCATAGTCCCTGAACTCTCTGAATAATTCTGATGTGCAGATGACATTTGATGCAATGTGCAGCATGCTCATGAGTATCACCGATGATTCCTTACTACGGAAGATTGAGAAAGACTGCACTGCAGTCTCTGAGGCAATGATATCCTTTCCAATCATGATCCCTGGCACTAGATATTACAAAGGCATCAAGGTAATGCAGCCTGCCCAAAAGCAAGAAGGGACTATAAGCTAAGAGTGCACTGGTCTGGTCCCTAGTGTTAGCTTGATACATTGTTGGTCCATTCTCTAACAACAGTATTTGGGATTTGGTAGTTGTCTAAGACGATAGTAGAGCTCCGGTTGCAAGGGGTTTTGAGCTTGAGGTTCATTCCTTAACACGCGGCTATACATAAGGGAGGGTGTTAGCTTGATATACATTATTGGTCCATTCTCTCATAACTCAACTTTTAAGGAAAAAAAGATGCTTGTCTAAAACTTGGAAGGCCTAGACAATAAAACGTGGGTTGGAATCAAAAAAAAGGAAGAAGAAAAGTGATATTGGAATGACAAACCAACAGTACAACCAGAAAATATTGTTCATAAATCTTTGGTATTATCTTATTGAAGAAAGAGATCTTTACCTTAAACAGTGTACTAACAGAATTAAGTCAAAGCAGGCACGCAGGCGTCTAATGGAAACCTTTAAAGACATCATTTCCCGAAGACGAAGAGGAAGGGAGTCTCCAGAAGATTTCCTACAGTCCATGCTAGAAAGAGATTCCTATCCTCCCAATGAAAAGCTCCAAGACTCAGAGATTATGGACAACCTATTAACTTTGATAATTGCAGGGCAGACCACCACTGCAGCTGCAATGATGTGGAGTGTCAAGTTTCTGGATCAAAATAGAGACGCCCAGGACAGACTCAGGGTAAGTTAAAAAAAAAACTGAAAAAAAAATACTAAAAGGACCACATTTTCTGACCATATTAGCTGATCACATGATATGTACATATTTAATTATTTATAACATTAATTATTATAGCCAACTGTTAATTAACACATCGACTGTCATATCATGCGGTGAGTCAATGGCATCTGAAAATGTGGTTCTCTAACATTACTCGCAAGTGTATCATGCAGACCTTCATAGCAGATCCTCAAACCATGCACCACATGTGCATATTGCATAAATATCAGTAGTAATAATGTGTCGTTAAGAAAATACAGGAGGAACAGTTGTCAATAGTAAGATCCAAACCAGATGGAGCATCACTTACCCTTGAAGAGACTAAAAGCATGTCCTACTGTTTGAGGGTTAGTTTGTTCTATTCTGAAACCGTTCCCATTTCAATTTGGATCATGATATCATCTTTTCACCTTTACTAAACTTTTAGTGGTGGCATATCATATACAAGAATGTTGACATTTCTATTATAATTTATTCCATATGTTTTTCCAGGTTGTCAAAGAAACATTGAGGATGTCAAATGTCCTCCTCTGGTTTCCTCGCGTTGCTCTTAGTGACTGCACTATACAAGGCATGTTATCTACTTATGTCAATTATATTGAATTTAAACCCTTTTTATGTGCCGTTACATATAATCTCATCTCGTACAATACG
The DNA here is from genome assembly GCA_003254885.1 of Purshia tridentata. Lineage (NCBI taxonomy): Eukaryota > Viridiplantae > Streptophyta > Magnoliopsida > Rosales > Rosaceae > Purshia > Purshia tridentata. The sequence continues at coordinate 49,817 of QANT01007443.1, forward strand.
CACATAGCCCCTACTGTTACATGGTGGATTCTATATGCATGTCGACGCACAGAAGAAGTTATACATGGCACATACAAAAATTCCTCGAATTTCCAGAATAGGTGGATACATTCTCTATCAATTAACAAAACTTGTTTAATCAATTTGTACTCCAATTGTGATAGCAGGTTTTGAGATAAAGAAGGGGTGGCATGCGAACATTGATGCCACTTGCATACACTACGATCCAGACTTGTACGCAGACCCAATGCAATTCAACCCATCTAGATTTGATGTAACCAGCTCTCTACGTACCCAACTCTTCATTTTGCCATTGTTGTTTTAGCATTGACTGATGTATGTGATCCTTGTGTCATTTCTCCAGGAAATGCAAAAGCCATATAGCTTTATACCATTTGGGTCAGGACCCAGGACATGCTTAGGAATCAATATGGCGAAGGTGACAATGTTGGTCTTTTTACACCGTCTGACTAGTGGATACAGGTTAGTGAAAGTTTGCAAAGGACTGCTATTTGTACTATCTCAACCGATGATGATATGTCATAATTAATAAGAGAGATGGTACAAATAGTGTTATTTAAGTTTGTAATTGCAAGACGTACATTCTTATCTTTTAATTTTATTTGTGATTCTTGAACTCTTTCATTACTGTGCAGCTGGACAGTTGATGATCTGGATACTAGCTTAGAAAAGAAGGCACATATTCCTAGATTAAGAAGTGGCTGTCCCATTACCCTGAAGGCCTTATAAGATGGAAAATTAGTATAATGCATTTGCCTAAGTAAAAGGGAATAAAAGAAATAGCATTATGCGTTTGAGAAGTTCCGAGTAGAACCTGGTATGCTTAAACTGTTATGGTTGTCAAAAATTTCAGAAACACATGTAAAAGAATATGTGATTGTTGTAACTTGAACCACATCATATGCATAACTATGGGGATGATTTTCTGATTGAATAAAGTATAGAGCTATAGAACTTTCAGGATTCATTTGTTTGAAGAAATTGTATGGATTATCAATGCGTTTGCCTTTGTGATATATATAGTATCATGTCGTTTGTACAACCATATACCAGTTCTTCATACCAAATTATTATTATTGATCAGATCATACAATTTTACAAGTGGTATAAGATTGTTGCGACAACAATATTGACATCAACTTGTACATCAAAGCCAATTTTTTTGAATGATTAACCAAGCGAATACAAAAAGAAAAAGAAAAGCACAATATGAAGCATTTGGCTTTACAAAGAACAGGCAGAATGGCAGATCAAATCTTCCTTCAGTTGATAGAAATTGATTTGTACTGTTGGACTGTGGAGGTTATAGCTTGTTCAACAGGTAGCCTCTCCACGCTTGATGCGCCATAAAACCCATGAACTCCCTTGGTGTTCTTAAGTATAAATTCTGCCTCTCTTGGACCAGAGATGGGACCTGCAAATTGCACCAAGTACTCTTATGTTGATCAAGAGACCAAGATTTGAAACTACAAATGAGATAGATAAAACATATATTTTCGTTTTTTAATTTTCTTAAAGAAAAAAAACCAAAAGACTGTCGCATAAAATATCTATAGATACTTTTCCATGCCAAATTCCTAATTTCAGGACCATTCAAACTTTGCAACACGAAACAAAAAGCTCCCATGATCATACCACCATGGCAGAGCACAATAGCATTGGGATTGATTCTATGCGCGGCATCTGCAATATTTTGTACACGAACAACACTTTCCTCCATTGAAACAGCCGTCTTTGCCCCTATAGAGCCGGACGTAGTGAGCCCCATATGGGCCACTATGATATCAGCACCACCTTTTGCCATTTCCACAGCTTCATCTTGATTGAAAGCATATGGGGTTGTCAAGAGACCCATCTTATGTGCTTTTTCGATCAGCTTGACCTCCAATCTGATGAATAGAATAAGAAAAATAATAACTACAGAATGCATAACTAATTAATATGAAACATTTAAAACAATCTCTCTTCGATACCTACCGATATCCCATTCCAGTTTCTTCAAGATTTTGTCTAAAATTACCATCAAAGAGCCCAACTGTTGGAAAATTTTGAACCCCACAGAACCCAATTGACTCCACCTGCCTGAGGAAGACATCCATACGGCGAAAAGGATCAGTGGCGCATACTCCAGCAAGAACGGGTGCCTTCTTCACCACCTATACATTATCATCAGCAAGAAATGATTCTAAAAGGGAGCAGATAAGGTATTCCACTACTAATTTGACTCTTCAGGCCTTTGAATTTTACATTTTAGTTTCACTGGTCATTCCATAATATATCTTGGTACTAGGAAATAAAATTTATAGATGATCAGGATAGTTCAAGAAATTGAAAGATGACAAAAATATCTTAAAATTAATTTAGAAGATTCTATTTTTTAGCCACATTTCTTCAAAGCCCTTTCAAACCAAGAATTTGAAAACTTGAATCTTTATTTCAAATGCATTTGCAGGAGTAATTTCTTCAAAGCCCTTTCAAACCAAGAATTTGAATACTTGAATCTTTATTTCAAATGCATTTGCAGGAGTAATAAATGAAAGCACACAGAAATTTAGATTATACGAAGACAATGTTCCAGAAGATTTAAATCAACAATTGGTGAAAAAGCACTCTTTTAAGGATGCTTGAGAACATGCAAGCAGTTGAAACTTACTGGCAAAACTTCATTGGCCATGTCAAGTACAACAGCATTTGCATCAGCGAAAGGCAATAAGCCTGCCAATGAACCTCTTCCTGCCATGCGAAAGCGCCCTGAATTATACACCACTATCAGATCAACACCACCAGCTTCCTCAAACTTTGCAGATATGCCTGTCCCTGCACCTGCCCCTATAATTGGCACTCCTTTATTTATTTGATCTTTTAGTTGCTGCAATATCAACCTAGTTCTTTGCAAAGTTTCTGTCATGGACGTAACAGGTTACTGGTTAGATCTGACTCCAACAGGGATAAAACCAAATATGAAGTCCATGTCCCAAATCCATTCAACACAACACATTTGAATATTAAACTATTATAAGGGATTTACTCAAATGGATATTTTAATATAATTGAGTTCCTATGTCAAAACAACTTAATATAGATTCAGTATGGCTTATGTGCTTGGCAGAACAATCATGGATCAAGTGGCTAACATACACACAATATAATATAGCACAGGCATATATTAAATATCAACATGTTTCTGATTTACTTTAAGCTACCGATGATTGGTAATGTTACAAAGAAAATATATACAGTTCAAAGTACAACCTGGTCTTGCATCTGGGAAGTCATTCATGCTACGGGGAATGGTCTCATAGCTTGATAAATTCATCTTGTGTTGAATGGGTTCAGGAACAGCAACATGCAGAGGAGTGGAATGGATAGAATTCTTCATACTAATCTCTAAAAATGAGTCAACCAATGCATTTGAAAACTCAGGGTCATTTATATGATGAGGATACACCTTTACCTATTAAAAATGCACAATTTTCAATCCTGCACATGAAACCCAAGAAACAAGAGAAGGTTGGAACTTTTGAAACACGACTTGATGGGTAATAACAGTACCTGTCGATCTTCATTTGTCTGAATCAGCCTCAGCAGTTCATTTATTAGAGAAGCAGTGGCCTCAGGATCATAAAAGGGCTTCCCTGGTGCATCCAAAGCAGAGATACCCTTTTGCGGTAGGCAAACAACGACTTTTGATGATGACTTGTTCAATTTATCTGCCATGAAGCTAGCAAATTTCGTATTCTCATCTACTGTGGTTCTTACAAGTGAAACCTGAAAAAATGACAAGTATTAATGCTAAAAAAACTGCATGGGAAACAGCAGGCCAAAGATCAAAGAGGGAGGAGGGGACGAAAGGGATGGCTACAGAGACTTATCAGTTATCACCTGCTTATTATGTTCATGAATCTTTCTGTGTTGCAAATTGGATGGTACAGTATCTTTAGCTCCAAAGTTTACCATATCCAATGCTCCAACACTCAGGACTAAAGGAATCCCTTTCTCTATAATGGCATCAAAACGGGAAGCATCACAAGCCATGACACCTCCAACCACGTAGTCTGCAACCTCTGTTGTTGTGATATCCAAAACACCCTATATAGAACCATAGGCAAAGGAGTGAATATGAAGAGAGGAAATAAAACAAATAAAACAAACATACATGAAGTCACACAAAAACATCAACACCATATTAAAGTTATAGGAAACCAAATTGACCAACGGTTCAAACTAGAGACATAGCAAACTCTGGGAGAGACAGAACAATGTAAAATTCTCCTGTAAGGTCACTTAAATTGATAATCAAATCTTGGCCTAAGCTTAGAAATGAACTTTTAAATACCAACATTTACACAAGTATATCTGGAGCTTCAAAAATGATGAAAAATTGATCAGGTTGACTCTCTTATATGTTCAATTGTTCATTCCACAAGCACTCAACTTGAAATCCAATGTATCAATACAGACAAATGAACGAAATTTCCAACAAAGACATTACCTTTATAAACCCCTCTCTAACCAGAGACTCCATGGCCCTGCCTCCAACCCCAGTAGCATGAAAAACCAGAGTCTCGTACCCCTCTTTACCCAATCTCTCCTTAACAGCATTCACGCACTCCGTCGTAACCCCGAACATGGTCAACCCCACCGTAGATTTCTCTTTCTCAACCGCACCATAAGAATCTCTGCCTCTCCCAATAACCATCCCACCAAAAGCAGCAGCAGCGTTGCTCAAAACGACCCGGCTCACGCTGTTAATCCCACACACGTCCACTATCGACGGGTACAGCACCAGGTCCGAAGTACCCACATAGTGGTCCGTTTGACCGCTCGCTACGGTCGATACGATGAGCTTGGGCACTCCGATTGGGAGCGATCTAAGGGCGGGTGATATAAGCGCCGTGCCTCCACTGCCTCCGACGCCAATAGCTCCGGCCAAAACGCCGTCGTTTCGAGCCTTGGTTAAGAATTTCTCAAGCGCTATGCTCATTACACCCACCGCTTCGCCTCTGTCCTCAGGAAGCTGACGAGGCTGCTGGTCCGCAGCTGCTTCAGGATCGCTACACAGAACCTCATTTCGGGAAACGAATGCGAAATCGGTTATATGAGTATCGTTTTTGGTCTGACTCACCGAGACATCAACCACCGAAACTCGGACCTGTCGTTTCGATAGCGAACATTGAATTTGAATTTCCACATTGGAGTTGAAACTAGGTGAGTGAAGGTGAAGAAGGATTTACCTTAGATGAGGAAGGTGTGGAGAACGCGTTGAGATGAGAGCGAACTGAGTCGGCGAGGAATCGGAGCTCCTCAAGCTTTGTGTCGGCGGTTCCGATACAGAAAACTCGGGGAGTTTTGTCGTCACCTGCCGCCATTTTGAGCTCTTGGAGTTATGGAGCTTGATTTGTTTCAAGTGCTGAGTGATGAATGTGAAAGGATTGGTTTTGCAGAGTGTGGACTGCGGATGAAGAAGAATAGAGGTGAGAGAGAGATCAGAGAGCCCAACTAACACTCAAGCAAAAAGCGTCGTGCAATCGTCTTGTGAAGCGAAAAAAACCGTCGTGGTTGGTGAATCTATGTATTTCAAGGATAAGGATTAAATTTTTACTTTTGTTATTAAATATCTAATCATGATTTTCATATTTTTCTACACTTTCTTTTGCATGAGAAAGTTCGCCCACTAATAAATAAATTATATGGTTACATTTTTTATAATTGAAATTCATAATTTGTTTAGTATTTAAGATGGTATCACTATTTAAATAATCACAATGTCCCGTTTGGTTGAATTTTTACTTATTTTTTATAGTTTAAAAATTCTCGCATACGTAATTTATTAATCTCCTACTTTAAAGTAGTAATCTCTCATGAAACGCGCGTTGAAGATGCTTCATCTCTATGAATTAAAAACAAAAGGTGTATCTGGAAGATATCACATATGTAGAGAATGGCACGTAGTGGGGAATTTTACAAGACCTTAATGCAATACAAATTATAGAATGACCAGAAGCAATGATGAGTTGATTACAATTGAGTCTATCACATGAGACAGCATGATTGGTAGGGCTCCAAACTTATAATGGCCACTCTCTCACATACTGCACAACTGTGGGACAGTTGGACTTGTTGGGGCTTCTGGTCTGGTTTCTTTTCTTCTTGCTTCTTCTGCGCGTCGGGTTTGGGTGGAGCAGGAGGAGGCCCAATACTCACTACTTGAACATGTTTGCCTGTTTTTCTACTGCGAACTATTATTTCATATGGATCTGCATTGCCTGTTACACTCAAAGTTCCCTTGGCGGCATCTGCTTCAATTTTATCCAAACCTGCATTTCAAAAGATATTACAGATTAAAATGACAGCAACAGAAACGATCTGAGACCAAATTACCCACAGAGATCATGATCCTAATAATATCATCAATGAGTTATGCAACCACATGCGCGTAATAAATTTTTGGGGTTGTAAGTCTAATCTACTCTTCAGTTTTGTTTCAATTACTTATATTAATCAACGATTGACAGTCGTTCATGCATGCATAGATGACTGACGCTCTCTCTATATATATCCTCTCATAATGGTGCTCAATTAATTCAAGTTGCATGAATTCGAAGAAGTGGTGCTAATAAAAATATTTATCCCAAAGGAGAAGAAAACAAGATTCAAGGGACTTGATGATTATATGTATATATGTTACCTTCTAGGCTAGTCACTGCCATGAAAAGCTTCTTCCTGCATTTTAGGCATGAAGTATCAACCTTCAGGACGGTCCTTTGTGCCATTGAAGAGCCAGCTAGAACACCTTAACTTTTTCAGTATCTCATAAACTAGCTGGACAGGTGGGAATTAGAGCTAGAACTGGTTGTTATATATGGGACTTTGGGTTGCTCACCAATTCCTAGCTTTGCTAGGCTTATCATCTAGGGTTGGTCCCTTAATTGTCCAATAATTGTCTTTTATATATATATCCTTGCCATCATATTAGTATCATCAACTTTTGATCAGATGAAGCCAGACAAAGTGTTAGGGATGAAACCTATGTTTCACTGACTTGTTGAATTCGATTTGTCTTTAGTTGACAATTTGATTCGATCCCCATGCGATCAACCACCATACACCAAATGGCATCCACATCCCCAATATTATATAGTTAATTAGTTCTATATAAAACCTAAAAGGAGTAGAGGTTGCTCCAATGTGTGGAAATTAAAGAAGCATAGAAAATTATAAAACAGAAGTATATGCTAACCAAAAAGTAATTCAATCAATTCAAATTATATATAGGAGACTAAATTATTCTATAACCCTCTTTCTCATAAAATGCATCCAAAAGGGCTTACATATAGTTCAAATCATATTATGAAATCATCAAGATGCCATATTTCTCAAACAAAGTGGAGGGCATTGAGCCATTGGGCAAAGAAAGTGTTTTTTTTTTTTTTTTTTTTTNTTTTTTTTGTTTATTAAGTTTGGTACACTTAAAAACAAGTCCAACTAGTCCAGGTTCTCAAACAAGCAGAGAAATGACAAAATTAGCATGTTTTTATAGGTAAGATGGCTCTTAACAATTGACAAAGGAATTGGATTCATTTTTGTCTGGACATATAGCTTCATTAATTAGTAGCTATCAACTTAAGAAAATATTTCCGAGTGATTCTTCCAGCAAAAAGCTGAGCACAAACCACCAATAACAAACTAATAATTAATTAGCAGGTGGCCGGAGTATAGCCCACCTAGTTTTCGTTGTAAGGAAATGTATATGTCTGAAGCCACCAAAAAGAAAGACATGTCTTTTCAAGATATATGTCGAAAAAGACTAACTAAAACTAAAAAAGAAAATTTTCTTTTCAACTGTTTTTCTTTTCTAGATACAAGAGATCTCATATCTAATTAAGTTCACAGCAGCAATGAAGAGTGTAGCTTGCTCATATTAATTATATCTCTTTGTACATTTAATTATAACAAAATTCATCAATGACCAACACGATCGATCATAACTCTTTAGACAATGCATGCTTTAAAAGAGGAAGAACAAAAACTTGGAATAATTACTAATTAGAGCATCGAAACTACGTCTGGATTGATACGAGTAAATCACACGATATATGATAAGACTGAGCAAAGCTAATTACAAGAAAAAAACTATGATTCTAGGGGTTTAATTTGCAATATTAGAGAACTAAGTAACAAAAGTTGAGTGAAAGTGAAATGACAGAGTGAATGTGAGCAAATACTCGCTCTAGACTGAATGCATAAGTTCCACTACAACGGTTAACAAGTGGGTCAATCATTCTCAATGAATTATATTTTCTATTTATTAACTCGATTGATTTTTTCTGTAAAATTTAAATTTTTGTTTAACTTAAAAGAACAAGAACTTAAAAAACTTATTTACCACGTATGCTCCTACAAAGATGATTTCTATAGCTACAGTATGATCTAACTTAAAAGCGCTAGACATATATGTCTTTTCCAAGACTAATATGTATATACAGGTTTCTCGTTAGTTACTTTCTTTTCATTTGGAGGATTCCGTGCATTATAAGATGTACTCTTCTACAGTCCAGTAACTACTGGTTAGGTTATAATGAGTTGAGGCCAAGAAGAACAGAAACCAGCATTGATTTCAAAACGCATTAATGTTGGAGAAGCAAAAGCTTCGAAGAAAATCTGGAAAAGGCAGACAAAAAGAAAGAATGGAATTATTGGATCACCCCACAAAATTCTGCCTTTTCTCCTTGTTTGCTCCACTCTCAGCGGTCCACGTGCCTCAATCATATAATATACTCAATGACAAAACACATTATTGTTCAAGCACCATTTTTAATACTCTTTATCTTTTTGATAGTGCATGGCAAGTGAGAAAAATATTTGAGGCCTCAATTTGTTAAGCTCAATAATCTAATGTGGTAAATTAAATGCTACACGTTACTATTTTTTATTTATAATTATACAGATCATTATTTATTAATAATGTCAAATTAAAATTATTTTTATGGAAATTCTATCTTGTTCCTCCAAAATCCAGTTGTGAGAGAGAGAGATGGTGATGATGGAGGAAGGGGAAGAATGGGATCCGCCTTTTATGCCTTTAGAGTTAGTGTTATTGGTGCTTTTCATTTAATCTAATCCACACAAATAAATTCAACGATTTATATATGACATGTCACATTAATTAGCATGCTTAAAAATAATACGTCGTTAAATTTATATGAGTGAATTTAATTTAATGAAAGGCACCAATAACATTCATTTTTAAAGGTAGAGAAACTAAATTTGGAAGAATGATGGATGGTGGTTATGGTGATCGGAGAATTATTTATTAATTTTATAATTGAAAGTTTTATAAATTTATAAGAAAGGTTAGAATGATATTTATAAAGAATAATGTAATAAATGAATAATGATATATATCTAACTAAAAAATATTTTAATTTACATGAAATACCATGTCACTAAGGCACAAATTTAAAGTGAAAAATTGAGGCTCCTAAGTATTACCCATTTTGGAATTACATTTTCAAGTGCATATTATGAGGTCAGAGTTGCAACTTGCAATGAAGTTAGAAAGTTAGAAAGTATGAAAATGAGATTTTTATTTTATTTTTTGTATTAATGAAAAGAAGACTGCCAATTAGGTTGAGATGGTCCAAAACTCAATTTGTTAGACTGAGGATTTTTTTGGGTGAGCTCATTTTGAATTTGGGTTTGACAGATTTCAAACAAAGTTATTGGCCCAAAATGTGGTTCAGAAGATCTCCATCAACTCAACCGAGGTTTGGCCCATGCAGAAAAGATTAAAGAAAAAATGAGGAAGAACATGTTTAACCTTCTATGAGAAGTAAAATATTAGAAGAGTGTGGAGTTAAGAATTGCAACTTACTTTAATGAAATCTACATAAAAAATTTATTATTTTATTAAGAAATTTCACTTTCCATAAATAATTTTAGCATATAAACTTTTAAATAAATAAAAGCGTTTTTCATTCATTTAGCAGAAGTAATTTGCATCCGTCCACTATACGTAGTGATTGATTAGCTGTTTATTGAATCTGTAATTCAAACAAGGATGTTGAAGTTCATGGATGTGTAGGTGAAAGTAGCCAATTGATGATGGGCAGCAACGCAGCAGTGACTGCCCCCTCAGCCAACATGTGTCCAGCAGGCGTGAGTTTGTTGACAAGAATGATATAGACTTAGCAAGTACCTCCATTTTCAACAGTGGCAGCAGTAGAGACTAGAGAGAGCATGCATTGGTTTGGTAGTCTCAAAGTGACTGGCTGCTCCCCCAGACAAATTGGGAAAAGTTTTTGCACACCACCTGCTTGCCTTATCATCATGCACTAAAGGGCATGGGCAGACCAGCATGAACTATCCCCATCAATCAATGACTTCAAGTCAGACACGACAATTGGCCATTGGCCAACAAACAAACTTATCAACTCAGCAGCTAAATATATAGCTAACCATGTTTGTTTTAGTAGCTTCTGGCCTTATTCTACACTGGATTAATAGCTTTAGTACTGTAGTACTCCAATGGGATCTGAGTTTGCTCTCAGCTGGCTCAAAATTGAGCAGTGGAATGACCTACATAGTCCATATGATGGGTTAATTAGCACCATATATTGCTAAGCCACCAGTCTTACTTACTGTACCTATAATCATGACACTTGACTTGTGTGCAATGTGAACTACCATGATAAAGAATATATATTAATAAAAGATGGGATGACCCCAGAGAGGGTAAAGCTCCACATCATTCCAATTTGCCTTTAAAATAACAGTAAAGCACCACCAAGTTCAAGGAAGAGGAAGGGACCAACTTTCAACCAGCTAGCATGGATGTGGATAAAGTCTTCCACATGAATGGAGGCATTGGCCATAATAGCTATGCTAGAAATTCTTCACTCCAGGTGATCTCTCTGTATTTCTCAAGCTTATTAATTTTAGTCTTGCAATGTTTACTTCTTTACATGTTTTTCATTTTCTGTGTTGACAGAAAAAGGCCTCTGATATGGTAAAGCACATAACAGTAGAGACAATACAAGAACTTTACCTTGCAAAAACTCCAAAGAGCTTAGGCATAGCTGATTTTGGTTGTTCATCAGGACCCAATACCTTGTCAATTATCAAAGATATCATTGAAGCAGTCCAAGTGACAAGTAGAAAAATCTATCACCCAGCACCAGAATTTCGAGTGTACCTTAATGATCTCCCAACCAATGACTTCAACTCAATCTTCAAGGCCTTGCCAGAGTTCTCAAGGGACCTTAACAAAGAAAGAGTTAATGGGTCTCCCTCTATTTTTATAGGAGGTTATCCTGGCTCATTTTATGGAAGACTTTTTCCCAACAATTGCTTGCACTTTGTGTATTCATCCTACAGTTTGCACTGGCTTTCTAGGGTCAGATTCCTTCCTAGTGGATTTGCCTTTTACTGTAGAGCATGGTTATACCTATTGACCATAATGTTATGCAGGTTCCTCCAGCACTTTACCATGAGCAGGGGAAGTCCATAAACAAAGGCAGTGTTTACATATCTGAATCCAGCCCTGTGAGAGTGTTTCAAGCATACTTGAAGCAGTTCCAGGAAGACTTCACTTTGTTCCTTCAATCACGGTCTGAGGAGGTGACTGTAGGGGGAAGAATGGTGCTGATCTTTTTGGGAAGGAGAGGCCCAGATCATGTTGACAGAGGCAACTCTTTCTTCTGGCAGCTACTATCTCGCTCCATTGCCGTTTTGGTTTCCAAGGTACACCATAGTGATGAGTTAATGTCGTACCTCTATGATTGCTGATACTTAATACTCATCAATTGTTAATTAACACATCAAATGTCATATTATGAGGTTGGTTGATGTGGTTAAAAAATTACGATTCTTCTGGCAACTTCGTCTATGATATGGAAACCGTATGACATATAACAGATTTAATAAAAACTTATACCCTAGTATGGAAACTATTAAAAATTTGTTTTGTATGTTATACAATGTGCCCAAGAATTTTACTCTTCTAGCATTACTCTTACAATTAACCAAGTTTCATTCTCTGCATGCGTGTAAATTGTTGATTCTTAATTTTCTTTTGTACTAGGGAGAAGTTGAGGAGGAAAAGCTTGATTCATATAATGTGCATTTCTATGCTCCATCCAAGGATGAAATAGAAGATGAAGTGAGGAAAGAGGGCTCTTTTGAATTGGATCGGTTGGAGATGCTTGAATTGGGGAGGGATCACAAGGACAGTGAGAGCTATGGTGAAAGTGTTGCAATGACAGTTAGGGCTATTCAAGAATCAATGATTGGGCAGCATTTTGGAGAAGGAATCTTGGACAGTTTGTTTCAGACTTATGCAAGATTGGTGGATGAAGAAATTGCTAAAGAAGACATTAAGCCAATCACTTTTGGGCTTGTACTCAGAAAATTATGAATGTAATTAAGCATGGATAGATTGAAATGGCATATTGTTGCATTGCACATATGCAGCCATGTACTAATGCATGGTCATGTGGCCCAAGTACTCTGATCCCACAGAGGAGCTATATAGTTTACTCTTGCATCATATGGTGGTTCTTAATTCTAAAATTTAGATGGAAGTCTTATCAACTGTTATGGTGCATTTTAATTCTAAATTTAGAATGATAAACTTCTGGGTTGTTCTTTCCGGTGGCGGTTTGCACCATTAATTAGGTCATTTGGGATGAGTTGAAATCAATTATCCCCTTTTTTCATCTCTTTCTTATAAAAGAAAAGTAGTACTAGAGATGCCATTTCAAAATTTAAAATTTTAATTGATGTGACAATATTTTAATAATTTATATTTTGACGAACTCATTTCTTTGGATAAAAAAAAAGTATCATTTATTTATAACAAGTAAGAAACTATTAGTTATGATCTATTTGCAATCACATTAACTATGAATTTACAAAAAACCACATACTTGTGAGAATATTATAAAGCCTAAACAACTCTCTTTCATTTTTCTGGAACATAATAGTAAATTCAAGATTCACTACTTAAGTGGTGTTCTTGTGATCTTAACAACACGAATGGAGGCATTAGCCTTACTAGCTATGCCAATAATTCGTCAGTCCAGGTCATCTCTCTCTCTCTGTCTCTCTAAGTTATTAATTTTGGTCATAGTATTTATTAATTTCCTCACATGTTTTTCCATTCTGTGTTGATAGAAGAAGGGTTCTGATATTTTCAAGCACATAACAGTAGACTCACAGTACAAGAGCTTTACCTTACAACTACTCCAAAAGAGCTTAGGAATTGCTAATTTGGGCTGTCATATGGTCCCAATACCCTATCAATTATCAAAGATATCATCGACGCAGTCCAAGAGACAGGGCAAAAGAGAGTTTGGAGTGTACCTTAAACCAATGACTTCATGCTCAATCATTGCTTGCACTTTGTCTATTCTTTAGATTCGGGCAAATTCTAGGCCACAATTAGATCTTTTTTCAGAGTAAAAAAATATAATCATTGAGGAGTGCTTGAACTCTAATCAAGTATTGCTTGACCCTCCGCTTGAGGGGTTTCAGCAGGACTCAAAGACCATACACAGTCTCGCACTGTCACATTCCTTTCTATTTGATTTGCTTTTTACTGTAGAGTATGGTTCTACCTTTGTACCGTAATGCCATGCTACCTTGCATATTCCACCAGGCATTTACAACGACCAGGGAGAAGTTGAGGAGGAAAAGCTTGATTCATATGATGTGCATTTCTATGCTCCATCCATCAAAGGATAAAAAGAAGATCAAGTGAGGAAATTAAGCAATGGAAAAAGTGTTGCAGTGACATGATAAACTAAACTGTTGCATTTTGGAGAGGGAACCTTGGACACCAGAAATTTGCTGAGGAAGCCCATATCTTGAGGATTGTACTTAGAAAATTTTGTGGCCCAAATAGTCAAATAATCTTAGAAAGAACCGCATGGTCATGTGATGTGGCCCAAGTACTCCTATCCTTTGCATCATATTGATATGCTGGTTTAAATAAAAAATAAAAAAAATTGTAGAATGATAAACCAAAAAAAAACTTATAAGAAAAAGAAAAGTAAACCAATTAATTAAACCTTGCTGGAGATGAGGGCAACGCCCCACATCTTAGACTCTTGTGAGAAGAAGAAGAATGAGATATTTATCATGTGAACCATCAACTTACAAAGAACCACATACTAACAGGAAGTAATAAATATTAAAAACCACGACAAATCAACAACCGTGTCTTCCATTTTTCTAGAACGTAATATTAAGCAATTTAACCCCATATATGAAACAATCTCAGATTGCAACTTACACAAATAAAGACTTCTATTTGTGATGAACTTGAACAAAGACTTGAGGAACCTGAAAACTCCAAGTCATTCTTTATGATTTTCAGAACTTATAAAGAATATAACAAATGGGTTGCCTTAACCTAAAATCATTATATTTGTAAATATATAACAAATGTAATTATAAATACATTAATAAAAAAATCTAGAAATTGTCATTTACACCCAAATTTATTAGTAATATGGTGTAGGATGTAATTTTCCATTAAAAAAAATGTTATATGAAAGATATTAATTAATGAACTATTGGAGATCGTATTATTAATTAATAAATTGTAACCCACATGCGTGTACAAAGATACGAAAAATCTGATATAGCTGCGCCCTATAATATTCAAATACGTACACATGCAAGACACTTGAAAGGGTTCTACTAAAGTTGAAGAGTATTGTTGCTATTAATTGTACGTAGAAAAAATAAAAGGAAAATGATTTTGGGCATCAAAATGAGGTGTTTCAAAATTGCCTCAATAAGGTGAAATTTCTATTTCATAATTATGATTATCTACTTCATATTTTAATTACCATATCAGTATTTTTAATGATATAACTACTATTTTAATTAAAAAACATATACAAATTTGAAAAACATACAAAAAATTAAAAAACATATAGAAAAATTAAAAAACCATATAGAAAAACATAATTGTAATTTCTGTATGTTTTTCAATATATATGTATATTGTTTTTAAGTATTTTTTAAATTTAATCTTATTATTTGTAATTTAATATAAAATTTAATTAAAAGGGTAAATATGTCCTTAAAAATTCTAAAGTGGCAATGAATTATGACGTGGCTTTAAATTAGTGAAACAAAATTACGACATGAAAATTTCATGTCATTAAGGCCATTTTGAGGCACTTAATTTTAAGCCCCCCTAGCGCTCCCCAAAATAAAATTAGTGTTGTTGGCATGTTGCTAACC
>QANT01007445.1:0-80757 GCA_003254885.1 Purshia tridentata
CCAACTTATTAAAAGCTTTTTTTTTTTTTTTTGGCCAAGAACTTATTAAAAGCTTCTTAACATAAGAAAATGGGAGAATTTGGTGAGTTGGTGGTGTATACTGTGCAAGTGTGAACCCTGATGAGAGCATGTAAACAAAAATCGGGGCCACCCAACTACCCCACACTTCAAGTTTAATTTACATGTAAGACCCTCGAAAATGAATCATTTTATCTCACACCTCTCTTGTCTAGACTCTATATACATAAAGTACAAAGTATAAAAGCCCCCCTCCCCTACACAGACATGCAGTCTATAAAGTCTTACAAAGTGGGAAGTGGGGTTCNTTCGGTTCGGTAAACCAACGGTTCTGGATTATGAGAACCGAAACCGAACCGACATCTTCGGTTCGGTCCAGTTATAGTTGTCTCGGTTTCGGTTCTATTCGGTTCCGGTTTTCTCGGTATCGGTAGCACCGGTTTCGGAACGGTTATCGGTTTTTCGGTCAAACCGACCNCGTTTACTGCCGTGTCAGCAGAAGAGCTAGGCTTCCTTGTGGTGTGTATACATTAGCATTAGCAAGCCATTTGTTTATAATAATTATAGGAATTTGTATTCGGTCTTTGTCTTCCCAATGAATTTAATTGTGTCATTGTTGGGTCACATAGTGACCACAATCATAATGTGTTCCCCCAACGGTTTGTAAGCCAGTGTGGGACGATCATGACTGTCTAATGCATTGGCTGCCTCTGCCTCTTTTTCATTTCATACTAGTCTGTTAAACAAAGATTCATTTCATAGTAGTTTCTAGAAAACGGGTGTGTGTCTTGTTACTGAGAAAATAATTTCACTTGTACAATTCTAAATTTGTTCCTTGTCATTGTTTCTTCATTTGGTTCTTTCTTAATAACCATATATTATTTAACCTTTTGTGAAATGGATAATGACTTTAGTTTTGTAATCTACCAAACTTTAGTGGAAATGGCCCCATGAATGAAAGAACTGTTTCCATCAAAATATCGCGATAAATTGCATAGTTTGGGAAATTGGAGGGATTAATTCACAGTACCAAATGGATTCCCACACCATCCTTCTCTTCTGCCATTTTTAGTTTCTCTAATTATCTCTCTTCCCAAAGTCTTGCTTGCTGAGCCTCTAGCGTTCCACAACGCTTCTTCTCCATCACTGTCAAAGGCTCTCACATTTCCCACCCCCTTACCTCTCTCACCTCCATTGTCTCTCCCTGCTTTCTCTGCGGCTTCACTTGGTTATACAGAAAGGTAATCCTTTGAACTCTAACTTTGTTATTTAGATTTGTTCCAACGGTCAATTTGCTGCTGGAAATGTTTTACTTGGTTTTTGTGGTTCTGCTTCTCTGCAACTCTCATGCCCTGGTGGGTTCTTTGAATGATGAAGGCTATGCGCTTTTGTCTTTCAAGCAGTCCATTACAGAAGACCCAGAAGGGTCTCTGAGTAACTGGAACTCTTCTGATGCGAACCCGTGTACATGGAATGGGATTACATGCAAGGAACAAAGAGTTGTGTCTCTTAGCATTCCAAAGAAGAAACTTTATGGGTTTCTTCCTTCTGCAATGGGGTCTCTCTCTGAGCTCCGCCATGTAAATTTAAGGAACAATAAATTGTATGGAAGCTTGCCAGTTGAGCTTTTTGAAGCCCTGGGGCTACAAAGTTTGGTCCTTTATGGAAATTCCTTATCTGGGCCTGTGCCAAATGTAATTGGTAAGCTCAAGTACCTTCAAACCTTGGATTTATCACAGAATTTCTTCAATGGGTCAATGCCATCATCAATTATAGAATGCAAGAGACTCAAAACCATCGATCTTAGTCAGAACAATTTCACTGGTTTCCTACCAGAGGGGTTTGGTACTAGTTTGGTTTCTGTGGAAAAACTTGATCTTTCTTTCAATAAATTCAAGGGCTCAATTCCTAATGATATCGGAAATTTGTCTAGCTTGCAAGGCACTGTTGATTTGTCTCACAATCTATTTTCTGGTGCAATCCCAGCTAGCCTTGGAAACCTTCCTGAGAAGGTTTACATTGATCTCACTTATAACAATTTAAGCGGTCCAATACCCCAAAATGGTGCTCTAATGAACAGAGGACCAACTGCTTTCATTGGGAATCCTGGTCTTTGTGGCCCCCCATTGAAGAACCCCTGTTCTTCAGAAACTCCTGGTGCAAGTTCGCCATCCTCAATTCCATTTCTGCCAGATAATTTTCCCCCTCAGGATTCTGATGGTAATGATGGAAAGAAAGCAAAAGGGTTAAGTAAAAGAGCTGTGATTGCAATAGTAGTGAGTGATATAATTGGTATCTGCCTTGTTGGGCTGCTTTTCTCATATTGTTATACCAGGATTTGTGCTTGTAGTAGGGTTGAGGATGAAAATGGTTATGGTAAAAATAAGGGGGTTAAGGGAAGGAAGGAATTCTTGTGCTTCAGGAAAGATGAATCCGAGACTTTATCAGAAAATATGGAGCAGTATGATCTAGTGCCATTGGATACACAAGTGGCATTTGATCTAGATGAACTTCTCAAGGCATCTGCTTTTGTTCTTGGAAAAAGTGGAATTGGAATTGTTTACAAAGTTGTGCTTGAAGATGGACTTACCTTAGCAGTTAGAAGATTGGGTGAAGGGGGCTCTCAGAGATTTAAGGAATTTCAGACAGAAGTAGAAGCAATTGGGAAGCTAAGGCATCCTAATGTTGTTACTCTAAAGGCTTATTACTGGTCTGTCGATGAAAAGCTGCTGATATATGACTATATACCTAATGGCAACCTTTCCACCGCCATTCATGGTAACTTGACAATCTCTTCTTGCCCAATTTTGTTATTTGTACGCTTATAATGGTAGTTGTATATCTCTCAGGTTTCCTCCCCTTATATTTTTCTTGCCCAATGTTGTTTTTGTTGATTTGATTGTTTTGGTATATCATTAGGGAAGCCAGGAATGGAAGTATTTACAGCACTATCGTGGTCTGTTCGATTGAAAATCATGAAAGGAATTGCAAAAGGCTTGGTCTATCTGCATGAGTTTAGCCCCAAAAAATATGTCCATGGAGATCTGAAGCCCAATAACATATTGCTTGGACAGAACATGGAACCATGCATTTCTGATTTTGGACTCGGACGCCTTGCTAATATAGCTGGAGGGTCCCCAACACTCCAATCCAATCGGATGGCCACAGAAAAACCACAAGAAAAGCAACAAAAGAGTGCAATCGGTGAAGCTACTGTAATTAGTTCATCCAGTAATTTGGGATCTTGTTATCAGGCTCCAGAAGCTCTGAAAGTGGTGAAGCCATCACAGAAGTGGGATGTTTATTCATATGGGGTAATCTTACTTGAAATGATTACTGGAAGATTGCCAATAGTCCAAGTGGGTACTTCAGAAATGGACCTAGTTCATTGGATTCAGCTCTGCATTGAAGAGAAGAAGCCTCTGATGGATGTTTTGGATCCACATTTAATGCAAGATGTAGAAATGGAGGAAGAGATGATCGCAGTTTTGAAGATTGCAATGGCCTGCGTTCATAGCAGCCCTGAAAGGAGACCAATTATGAGGCATATTTCTGATGCTTTGGAGAGGTTGGCTACACCTACTGTTTGAGAGATATCTAGATAGTGGTGAATTCAATCCACATGTGAAGCTTGATGTATGTGTTAGTTCAATCTTAGTGAAAATATGACACGGGTTACGATTGTGACAATGAAGAGAATGATGATATTTGTAATCTGTGTATTTGGCATAGGCGTTTTGACAGTAAAGATTCTCTACTTTTTCCTTCTGTCATTTGTTAGAGCTAGGTGAGGGTAGGTGTGTTAACTGGATTTTGCATATATGTGAAGGATGTCTTCATGCTTTTATTGCAGACCTTTTGTATGTTGTTCTTCTTGTAGGTTAATGAAGTTGATCATTTGTGTGTTGTTCATTACCCTATATAGTATATTCAATCAAATAACCATTAAACGCTGATTATAGACCAGTGGCATGAATGCACACCTCAACTTTGTTAGATCCTCAGCACCATTATCCTATCTCTTAAGCTCATCATTATTATTCTTAATCTTTATTTTAGCAAATGAATTGAAAGTGTCTTCCAACTGTACTTGTCTATCGCTTTGCGGTATAGTACGACTAGTATATTTGATTTTGTGGTTACCAATCATTTAGCGCGAATATAGGGACTGGGGACTGAGGAGTGGACTCCACCATTCTATTTAGTCAATCTGCAAGCAGATTCCAGCTGTCCTTTGAGTTTAATGGGTAATTAATATCCTATTTTATATTGACTTCAACAGAGGTCCCTTGTCGGAATGTATTTGGTCCATTATTTCAAACAGACTCTGCATGCTATGCAACTGCTAAAGCTTTGAGTGGTTACAAAGTGAATTAATCAAAGTGCAATAAATGAACAAAAGCAGTAGAGTTTCATCTCTCAGAATATAATTTGGGGCCTCCTAACATGCACAAGAATGTTTTAGTCCATGTATGCATCTGCCTGAAAATAAATATTATCTGGGACCTTAAACTAATTAACTACATTAAAATGATCTGTCAGATAAGATGGATGGATATATTGGACGAGGACATTGTATGCAACTGCCCTTTTAAATATTTGATAACAATTTAACATGTAACAACTTACAAAGGTAATTGAAATGTTTCCAAAGTTAAAATTTTCTCCGAGTCAGAGATGCTCTAAGAAAATATGAGACACAGCTAGAGAAGAACAATTAGTTAAATTTCAAAGAACAGGAACAAGAGCTAGTTCTTCCTTGCAATCCTTAGCCGCTTCACACATTCTGCAAATTCCCTTTTACCATTCAAAAGAAATTAAACTTGAATGAATAACATGGTCTATTACTTTATATATGCCAGATCTAAAAAATTAAATAAACTGGGAAGTGCCAATTCCAAAATTTAAGTACTACGTAACCAACTTACTTCCATGGAACATCACCAACAGTTCTCCAATTATCATCACTGTCCTTGTAGAACAGTGAAAATTCAGACCCTGCCTGGAACAACCTTAATCCAGATACGGATTGTGTACCTGAACAATGAACCACTTATTAATTTCTGATTGTAAAATCCTCAACCCTCTGAGATTATTTGTACCTACCAAACATATCTTCTAGCTGAAATGCAAGACTTGAATAACCACTATGATCAAGCATACAAACTTTTCTGCCAATAACAATCCCATCCATGTTAACCTTCACATAAGCCCACCTCTCCTTGCTTTGGACTCCCTCTGCCTCCTCATCGCGATCTTCTGGGATATTTCTTATAATGTTTGAATTTTTCAGATTCAGATTAGCCTGGGGCCAATCTATCAGATCAGCATAACCCTCCAAGCTAACCACTATACAAGAAATGCAATTAGTACAGTTGAATTCCTATCTAAACAAGTTTTGTATATGAGTAATGATTAAAATGTAAAGAAAGAAAACAAAGATAGAAGGAATATACATTGTCCAGATGGATGGTAAGTTTCAGGTTGCAGAGCTCTGAGGCTAAGACCAAGATCAATTATGCCATCGTTCTCTTTGGCTTCATAATAAACTGAGTGGAAGGTTGAGGGGTTCAAAAGAAAGCTTGATGCATTGGGATCCATTAAGATATTTAGCATACAAATACAACTGAGTCTTGGGAGCTGAATAGTGAATCATACATACAACATGGTGTAGTAGACTGTAGTAGTAGAGATATACTTATTTATATTGGCAGCAGTAAAAATATAACAAGAAGTGGGCCAAAGATATTTAACATAGAAGACAGAAAGCCTGCTGCCACCATCAATTATTCAATGTTGCTTATCTTGTTCTGCTGCTACAAATATGCAAGTACACAATTTAGGAACAAAACACCGCAAGGACAAGGGATGGTCAATGTGATTCGACAGAAGTTGGTTAGATTCTGCAACCTATGGTTGATACAAATTAAGGGTTCGACAATTCAGGTCGGAATCCAAGGGGGAGTCAGAGATCGATTAAGCAGACCATAACAAGGATGGATCAGTTGGGTCGACTCACTTAAACATGCATATGTACGTGTTCATTGCAACACCATAGTATTTTTTAATTAAATAGGCAGCCTTTTCGAATTTTATCAATTTAAAATATATCAGTAGATATATGCAATACAAAATACAACTATACAAGTCTTAAAACACCAAAATAATCAATTTAAAGGCAGAGCAATGTCACTTAATTTTCTAGTGCTGTTTGCTGACTGACCAACCTCATGGATTTCAGTACTGTTTCTCTTCGAGGGAACAGCAATCTGGTGAGGACCCTACATCCCATTCCAGCTCCAGTATCCCCTTTATAGTTGTCTACTCTTTTCCTAATGTTTAAGCCAAATTCACGCTTCCATGTGTAACACAAAAGAAGCCCAATAACGTATTACCCACCGACCCTTGAAGGCTAATGGGGACTTCAACATGAAGCCACCAAAACGAAGTGGACGATGACTATCGACTAACTGGACTGAAAGTGGACTTTTGGCTCTTTGGACCAAAGATGGATATAAGCTCGGTGTACTAAAATAATCCTCTCTCAGAAGAATAGATTCTATAAGTTAACCACCTTGGTCAAAAACAAAAAGATTCTATAACCACATTATAGACATTGGGTTAAAAATATCAGTTTTTTTTTTTTAATAGTGCTAGGGAGACCATAATTTTTTGGTTACAGGAAATCGAACCTGAACTTAGATTAATTTTGTAACTCATGTAGTGTGATTTAGGTTGAGGGTGAGGCATGAGTATATTTATCGATCGGTAGCCTTTAAAGTTTACCAAGCCTTTTTTAGTTATTTAAAAAGAAGTATCCTCTTTAAAAATGGACCAACTTGACCAGCCAGTAACGTAAGGTCATGGCCTCATAGCTATCGACTGAAGTCACTAACAAGGGCTTTGCTTAATTCGCCTGGCGACCCAAAAAATTAAAAAATATTGAGATTTGAAATGCAAGAGATTAATATTCTATACCCCGCGTGGGGTTCGATCCCGCTGAATCTGATGAAATGCTGGAAAAGCTCCCGTCGGAAACTGAAGCCATTCGAAGCAGATACTTTCTTCCATTCTGTTTATTTTTGTCAGAACAGAGCACTTTATATATGTATATGTAAAATGTGCACACCAGGAAAGTAAACAAACAAAGAATAAGTTAAAGAAAACAATAGATGACCTTTTATGAACAAGTTTGATACACAAATGGTAAACTGCGTTTTACTTGTATAAAAGTACTGTCCTGTGTATCCTCAACACCAAGAAAAAAAAAAGTAAAAATTATCTCCAGTATGGCAGTATGTGTACTTATGCCCGGGAATTTAGAGTCCAAGTAAAAATTATCTCCAGTATGGCAGTATGTATACTTATGCCCGGGAATTTAGAGTCCTTCCTGCATGGAATGCCTCAGTGCACCCGTTATCCTAGAGAACATGACCAGGACGTGTCCCAATAACAACACAATAAAGACTTTTCAAACCTGTTGTGAAATCAAGCTTGCTCCAGTAATGACTTGTAGGTGATTAAGTTTCATGGTTTAGACAATCATGTTGAGTCGTACAGATTGAGAAATTCCATTATACAGGGATAAACCTGCTCCACTGCCTGCAATTCAGAAGAATTAGTTATTATCCCATAAGTTAGAGAAAGGGAAAGTGAGAGAGAGAGAGAGTTCCATACCAATCGGCCTCCCACCAAATCATAATGAGCATAGTGTGGACCCCCGGATTCTCCAAACACTTTATATGTAACCAGGTGCTCTGGAATTAGCTTGGCAGTTTCTGGTACATTAAATTATAATAAGTAAGAAGCAAAAAAGGCAGAAGACATAAGTAATCTCCGATATGATTTTACCCTCTACAGCTTGAGGTGGGCATATTAGATCCTGGTCTCCAGCAACTGCCAAAACAGGGACATTGGTTTTATGTATGTGATTCTTGTACAAAAAGTTACCACTCCTGTCACGTAATCCACCCTCCCGGAACGCTGTTGTCAGCTGCAATAGAAGTTTAGCGGGTATGGTGCCTGCCAGTAGTAATTGGATCTTAGGTTTATTGTTTATTGATGATTAATAATATATCCAACTGATACCACTGGCCCTAGGATCCTAGTGGCGCTTCTCCCTTCTTAAGGTAACCTTAGGGAGTCCTCAGTTTTCAGCCCACAGGACCACCTATAAACACTTTTTGTGTTTAAAAAGTATTAAATAAATTGTGGAATTGTTAATTAATTAGCAGGAGGCATGCCTTAAATTGACTGACTGGAAATAATTTTTAAATAACCAGCCATCGCATATCTCTGATGAAATTCACAGAGTAAAACTGTATATCATGTCAGTAGGGAATACTTACAAAAGTTATTCAAAACGAGCTTTTTCAACAATTCTGGATGCATCATGTCCTGTGCTGAAATCAGATTGTTAAGCCAAGACAGGGCATAAGGTGGATGGGATGAGAGAGGATAAGCCGCTGCCAATAATGTCCCTAAAGGAATAACTGGGACATTGAGAGCCTGGGCGGGATCTGCCTGTATGACAAGTTCCCAACATTAGTTTCTTATCATTGTTCAAGCTATGCTTACAAATAAAACAGTCATTGTAATTAATTTAGAGATGATCTTCCACGACTAGCTTTGTATCCACTTACAAGGGGTAAGAGCAATTTGAGAGTTGAATTTGAAGACGTGTAATCAAGTGAAGACGCCAATGTTACAACAGCTGCTAATTTGGACTCTCTTCCTTCATAACCTTAAAAGGTAAAATAAATAAAGGTATCAAATTCATATGCTAGAGCATTGCTTTCACAGCCATATGAAATGAAGATCCAAAACTGGAAGCATTCAACCAATGCAATAGGTGACTAGAATTCCACTAACTGCATACCTCACCTTTCCTTTCAAACTACAATTGGCCAGGTATATGGATTTTATTTGTTCTTTTCTAACCATTAGCAGTACAGTGAAGCAATTCTCATGTAGCTTAATAATACTCGACCAGACTACGAAGCAAAGTGGTTTCCAATTATACTGGGAAATAAAAATAATGATCAATCTGATGGCGTTGAAAAGGAAATAAAACAAAGTGGGGGGAGGGGAACAGCATGAAAACAACCGGCAGCCAACCAGTCTAACAAACATATGGCCAAGCCACTAACGCAGTGCACTTCACCCCAAAGGTGAATAAAGGAAAAAAATGCATGGGAAGCAATGTAATCTCACCACATCGTGCAAGCATTGCATAAAGCAAGATACCACCCATCGAGTGTCCAATAGCTAACAACTTCCCATCCTTTGGCTTACTTTCTGCCATGATATACTCTATCTGTATTGTTAACATTGAAAACTGTAAATTCATCATGTAAAAAGTAGGAAATATTATTCGATTCCATAAAAAAGAAAGAGTACTATCTATAATCTAATTCAGTGTTTATTATGAAGACTTAATTCAAAATGGGTAATCATTTGATAGCGTTTGAACAAGATAAAATGTCACCTCACCACAGCAGGTACATCCTCTTCCAGGTAATGATCAAAGTCCCAATCATACTTCACTATCAAGTCAAGTTGTTTCTGAAAATCTTCTAGTGTGGAAGCAAAACGCTCTTGCAAGTCAAACAATGGAGGTGAAACAGATCGCTGACCTTCTTCAATGATATTTACAAGCCTTTGACTGAGGTCCCTGATTTGGCTAGCAATAGCTGAGTTTTGGTTCGTCTCTAATAGGCTTGAAATCTTATCGCTTATCTTATTCAAACGCTCAGATAGCGTAGAATCAGCCAGAAGTCTTGAAATTTGATCAAGTAACTTAGCAGACACGATATTGGATTGACCTTCACCGAGAAAGCCCGATAACCTGTCTGACAACTGCGTAAAACTTTCTGTCAACCTTATTACTGATTTTGATTCATCCCCCACAGTTGTTGTTGTATTTGTAGGATCTCCTTTGGTAGCTGAAGTCTCATAGATTTCTTCTTGGACAGGAGTCTCAGATGGTGAGGCACCAGGAAAACCTTTTGACCGCTTTTCTGCAGAGAAAGCTTCATTAGTAGCATGGTCAGAAACAGTTTCCATCTGATCAGATCTTTCATGGGCGGACTGCTCAATTTCCTTGCGATTTGATTCATGCAAACTCAACCCAGCACCACGAACTTCGAGAATCCAAGTCTCAAATCCTTGCCTAGACATGTAACGTGCAAATGAAGTCTGCAGATATGCCAATGCATTAGTAAGAAGTTAGTGTGTACTGGACCTACATCTACCCAAAAAAGAAAGGTGCGTTCTACCTGACAAAAGCTCAAGTGAAAGACATTCTTGCAAGGTAGCCAAGAAAGTCCAAACATACCCAATTAATTCATTGCAAAGTTGACGAAACTTTAATGTTAAAAACAACTTTGCATACGAGTACAAGCTGTATCTAACCGCAGGTTTTGTATACGTGTATCTAAAATGTGAAAAAAAAAAATTATTTACTATAATTCACCTAAAATCTAATTGAGGAATTTATAATAATTGAATTCAGGAAAATTTTACCTCAGGAGAGAGGTCATATCCAATGGCATTGGTCCCCACTCCCGACAACAGCAACAATGGATGCTTCCTCTGAGGCGCCTGTATTAGCATTATTCACTATTCAGTAAGTAAACAAATCCAATAATCGTAGATAAATTAACTCGCGAAAATAGACTCAATTAAATTAAATAAAACAATTTTTAAGAGAAAATCCAATAATACCTTGGGGCAAGGGCGGTAGCGCCAGACGGCGAGCCTCCAATCGCAGTTGTGTACGGACACGTAGTGGAGCTCGTCGGCCGTACATATCGGCGGTTTTCCGGGAAGCTTGACCGCGGCGGAGGCGGCCTCTCCCGCGTCGGTGGAGAATGCTCTAAGCCTGAACGGCGTCGTCTTCGTCCAGGACGACGAGAACGACGACGAAGAATACAGAGCCCGACGCGCCACTGCGGCGCGTAGGGCGATGAAGTGGGGACTGAGAGACCGAATTGTGGATAATGATGGCGATGCCGATGACGATGGAGACAATGGAGATGATGATGAAGATGATGCTAGGTGAAGAAGCGCACAACGAATATCGAATTGAATTGCTGTCATTTTGATTGTGCTTATTTATTTCTAATTCCAACGAAACATTTCTTGAGGCGGTTGAGACGATGAGCGAGTGTGTGTTGAATCTGGATCTGGTGCGTTTGGATACGTTGTGACTTCGTCTGCTTCAATTGCTCGCTCGTTGCGACACGACACCTATGGATTTGGCTTTCGGCCTGAATAAAATTTTTTTTTTTTTGCTGGAATATAATAATGAGATAATTTCACTTACACCACTTATGTTTGAGCTTATTACACACATACACCCAAAGTTTCATTTCTTACACACACCCCTATTTTAACAAAAGGTTAATGTTGATCATATTTGACTAATAGAATGTTAATTTTACCTTTTTTAACCCTTATTTTAACATAAGTTTAATGTTGAACATAATTTGACTAATAGAATATTAATTTCTTGGCCAAAAAAATAATGTTAATTTTACTTTTTTAACTTGTTTTGTCTGCCTTTTAACTCATTAAATTAAATTACTATTAATATTATTAAACGAAAATAAATTTCCCCTACTCGAAGGTGACTGAGGCGATAATACCGACACCAACCCAGCCCTTTCCTCCTCACTTTCTCTATCCTCTCCTTCTATCTGCCTCACTTTCTCTCTTTTGTTTTTTTTAAGGCCAAATGACGGCTTTGCCCTTTGATTGTTAAGTTGAGAACTTTTGTGAAGAGAGGGATGTGCGTGTAATGAGTTCAAATCTCGTAGGGTGCAAGTAAAATTGTCCTTAATAACAAAAATTATTTGACTTTTTAGACATGTCCGGTGGTTTGCGATTCAATAATGTTATTCTTATTATATTTTTATACCATGTTTGTTATATCATTTTACGTGTTATTATTGTACAGGCAAAGTAATTCTTTATTTTTAAAGTTTTTATTTTTATTTTTTTAGTGTTCAATATATGAATATTATGTAAATTGCTACCTAAAATAATATAAAAATATGATAAGTGTAGCATTATTGTTTACGATTCCAGTGTCAAAGATTTGGATTCAATATGAGACAGTGGATTGGATGAGTACGGTCAACTCATCCGAGGTCATGATTTACTCGTTCACGTATGATGACTAACTCAGAAGAACTTTTTCTTTTCTCATAAATTTTAAGTGTTGAGGCCCAAAACTCATAAGAGTTGGGCCTTGGGCGACCCAAATACTTACTCTTTCTTCCTTACTCTCCCAGTCTCCCTTTTCCCGAACCAGTAACACTTTGAAGCCGCCCTCTACTAAAACAGTGCCACTGCTACAACTCTCTCTATCTCTCTCTCTCTCTGTTTCGTTTAGTCATGTCTACCGTAGATGGTGGTGGTGGGAGTGGGGTTGGAGTAAAGGGAGTGTTCATAGGAGCAGGGTGCAACAGAATAGTGAACAACGTCTCGTGGGGTGCTTGTGATTTAGTTGCATTTGGTGCCCAAAACGCCGTCGCTATTTTCAACCCCAAGGTACCCTCTTTCTCTTTCTTCATCCCCATCTACATACTGTAATATCAACCCAGTTTTCCATTCCAACTAATCCCTCTTTTTCTTTTGAAAAAATGGCTGCAGACTGCTCAAATTTCGACTACGCTTCCGGGTCACAAGGCTGCTGTTAATTGTACCCAGTGGCTTCCAAGTAATAAGTTTGCATTTAAAGGTACCTCTTAAAAAAAATCTGCTTTTAGTTTTTGTTCGATTGAAATATATTGTTTAAACTGTCAGTGTGAAGCTAGAACACATGTTCAGAATTATATTCAAGCTAACAACTTTGCTTGCTTTGATTACATGGGAACTGGTGCAAATATTTTCTTTACCGAGTTTTTAAACAATTAAATAGGAGGA
Source organism: Purshia tridentata (assembly GCA_003254885.1). Classification (NCBI taxonomy): domain Eukaryota; kingdom Viridiplantae; phylum Streptophyta; class Magnoliopsida; order Rosales; family Rosaceae; genus Purshia; species Purshia tridentata. The sequence continues at coordinate 12,949 of QANT01007445.1, forward strand.
TTTTTCTATCAAATGTTCTTTCAACTGTTGATTTTGTTGTTGGATTTCTGACTACTTTGTCATCTATCCATAGCTAAACACTTGGACCGACATTATTTGCTCTCTGGAGATGCTGGGGGTGCCATTATTTTATGGGAGTACTCTGTTCTTGAAAAAAAGGTAAAATCTTGTTGTTGGTGGCGTTATTGTTTTTTTATTTCTTATTGTTACTTTTGTGTGTTTTCTTAATTTTTCCTTCACAACTGATCAATAAAGTGAGGTTACATTGAATTGTCGTATGTGGCAAATAGTTGGCTGAACTGTGAATGGTTTTATTTTTTGGTTTCTCGGCATTAACTATCGTTCATTTCCCAACTTGTTGGAAATGGAGGATTTCTTATTTAGTTCCAGTTATTTGGAGAAACTTTTAGGGTCTGTACTCCTTGGTTGTCTCTTCTCTACTACTATATTTGAATGACTGGTTTTCCGTTGAATATGTTATCTTCATTTACTCTCTTTCCTTTTGTTTACAGTGGAGATATGTACTACAAGTACCTCAATTGCACAAGAAGGGTGTCACATGCATTACTGGAATTATGGATTCTCAATCTAGGGCAGTCTTTGGGTCCACTTCTTCAGATGGTACAGTTTATTTATGGGAGGTTGTTTTTCCATCTACTAGCGGAGGTGAGCCCAATGTTCAGCGGAATAAATAAAAAAATTGCACTTTCATGTATTTATATATTTGATATCTAGGTTGATTAACATTATTAGTTGTACACTGTCTGCATGTTGTGAAAGAACAAACTTTGTGTATATGTAATTCCTTAGTTTGTTTGTGTTGCAGAGTTTTTAGATAGATTATAATAAGCATCTTAACTTATTTTCCTAAATTTCCAAATCTCTTCATGTTGTGTAATAAGAACTTAAGGCTAGAAAAAAGTTCACTTCCAATGCAGAAAAAGGACATTTTTCATTGCCTTATATTAACACAGAAAAAGTTCAGTGCTGTGTGCGATGTTTTATTCCAACAGTTTGTTTGCAACACATAACCTATGAATTGTCTTGCACTGAAGCAACTGATGGGGCTGTTTTAGGTGACTGTGAATTGTTACATCTGGATTCTCTCTCTGTTGGTTCAAAACCTATGGTAGCTCTGTCATTAGCAGAGTTGCCTGGAAATAATGGGCATTTAGTCCTGGCAATGGGAGGACTGGATAACAAGATTCACCTTTACTGCGGGGAGAGGAGAGGAAAGGTAATCATAGCATCAGATTTATCAATTGTACCTTCTGATTTACTTCTTTAGGTAGTTTAAAATATTTTGAATTTTTTCATATGTACACCCAGTTTGTTCGAGCTTGTGAGTTGAAAGGGCATACAGATTGGATCAGAAGTCTGGATTTCTCATTACCTATATGCACCAATGGTGAGGCACATAATGTTCTACTTGTTAGTTCATCTCAAGACAGAGGCATACGTATATGGAAGATGGCTTTACGGGATTCTTTGGACAGCAACCATAGTGCATACAGGAAAGGAAAAATAAGCTTAGCATCTTATATAGAAGGCCCTGTACTTGTAGCTGGCACAACCTCGTATCAAATATCATTGGAATCTCTTCTAATTGGACATGAGGATTGGGTGTATTCAGTGGAGTGGCAACCCCCATCAACTGCATCTTCAGAAGGGATGTCCTACTGTCAACCCCAGCGCATCTTATCTGCATCTATGGACAAGACAATGATGATTTGGAAACCAGAAAAGACTTCTGGTATCTGGATGAATGTTGTTACTGTTGGGGAATTAAGTCATTGTGCTCTAGGGTTTTATGGTGGCCACTGGAGCCCAAATGGAGATTCAATTGTAGCACATGGATATGGTGGATCTTTTCATCTCTGGAGAAATGTCGGCACTGACTTAGATAATTGGCAACCACAAAAAGTTCCATCCGGGCATTTTGCAGCAATAACAGATATTGCATGGGGGAGATCTGGTGAATACTTGCTGTCAGCCAGTCATGACCAGGTGATATGTTGCCCATGTTACAGTCAACTCCAATGGAACTTTATCTGTTGCAGTTAGATGATTTTGTCTTTGGTTCTGCCCTTTCTATAGAATTTATACAGTAGTGCCTTGAACTTGTATATCTATTTGCACATGTAGCAAATGTCCAGAGAATTGTTGTGCTAAATTCTTAACAAAATCATATAACATGCTATGTTCACGTGTGAAATGAGAGATTGTTAAATTGTGAAACTGAGATTGTTTCTTTTACTGGAACCAGAGGAAAATTTTATTGGTCCCTAATTAAAATAATATTTTGAGAAGTTTGTATGCTGACATAGATATATTGTCTAGTATTTTCCTTACAAATACAGTTTGAACACGATGATGCCTAATCTCTAGAGGTTGAAATCAGCAGAATTAGAACAAATTCATGTGCTTTTCAGGTTACTTTAAGTCAAATTTATGATTCACAATCCTTCTAAAACATGCAGACAGCTCGAATTTTTGCTCCTTGGCAAAATGAAGCATCTCTAGGAGATGAGGATTCTTGGCATGAAATTGCTCGCCCTCAAGTTCATGGTCATGATATTAACTGCGCAACCATCATCCAAGGAAAGGGGAACCATCGTTTTGTCAGTGGAGCTGATGAGAAAGTTGCCAGAGTGTTTGAAGCTCCTTTGTCTTTTTTAAAGACATTGGGTCATGCAATTTCACAAAGGTCCGGCTTTTCTGAGGATATCCAAGTAGGTGTTCAGATTTTGGGTGCAAATATGTCTGCTCTTGGGCTATCACAGAAACCTATTTATGTTCACGGTGACTCTCTCTCTCTCTCTCTCTCTCTCAAAGATAGAAGTTTGTAATTCATACTATATCTGTAGCTTCATAAATTTAGAGCCTTGACACAATTTTCTTCTGTATTGGCTCCACCAATGGCAGTATGAGAAATGGAGTACAAGGCTTCATTGACGTACATACCAACATCACGTTTCTCTCATTACCTGCTTTATAATTAATATTTTTTATTATCTTCATAGACTTCATTTATGATTTCTTTTCAGGAATAATTTTATGGGATTTTCTTGTTTATTTATATTTTCTTTTTGGCAGCTGAGCAGCAGACCCCAGATAGGAATCCAAATGATGGCCTTGACACCCTTGAAGCTATTCCTGATGCAGTTCCAGTTGTGTTGACTGAACCTCCCATTGAAGATCAACTCGCTTGGCATACACTCTGGCCAGAGTCACACAAACTTTACGGTCATGGGAATGAGCTGTTTTCTCTATGCAGTGATCATGAAGGGAAGCTTGTTGCCTCATCATGCAAGGTATATGGTTCATTGTACTGATGTTATATTTATATGGTACACTTGTTATAAAGTTCATAAGCAAATAATTGCTTTAAGAGGATGGTTTGCTTGGTACAAGTAGATGGATTAAAAGAAAATATATCTTAATATGTAAAGAAGTTTTGAATCATGGAAGTAACCCATAACCAGAAGTTGCTATTATTAAGCATGATATATATTGCAGGCCCAATCAGCAGCAGTAGCAGAAATATGGCTATGGGAAGTTGGTTCATGGAAAGTAGTTGGTCGCTTGCAGTCTCATAGCTTGACGGTGACTCAGATGGAGTTCTCTCATGATGACAAATTCCTTTTAGCTGTATCAAGGGATCGCCAGTTCTCTGTATTTGCTATCGATAAAACAGGTACTCTTTAATTTGAGTCCTGGCAATATTTATTTGATACTTACTTTACAGTATGGTTGCTGCAGTGATGGTTATGTACTATTTAAAGATGGCTAAGGATCTGTTGTTTCTCTTTTTTACCTTATCTTCTGAGGACATGGACAGTATGATTTTCACTATTACCCTTAGTCGCCCATCAAGAGCAGGCATTGCTATAGATGATTTAAGCCAATTGTTGAGCTTTCGATGATACATTATTTTTCTTGATGTCTGTTTAGGCACCAATGCAACTAGTTACCAGCTTGTATCAAAGCAGGAGGCACACAAAAGAATCATATGGGCATGTTCTTGGAATCCACACGGGTATGAATTTGCCACAGGCTCGAGGGACAAGACTGTGAAGATCTGGACTGTGGAAAAAGACTCTTCAGTCAAGCAGCTCACGAATCTGCCACCCTTCAATAGTAGTGTGACGGCGCTATCCTGGGTTGGTCTTGATAGCAAGAGAAACGACGGGTTACTTGCAGTTGGAATGGAAAATGGACTCATTGAATTGTGGAGTGTGTCAATTAAAAGAAGTGAGGGTGGCGTGGCAGGTGCAGCTGCTGCTCTTGTTGTACGGCTTGACCCATTGATGTGCCATGTTTCTGCAGTAAATCGTTTGGCATGGAGAAACCGGAAGTACGAAGATTGCAGTGGCATACAGCTTGCTTCTTGCGGGGGAGATCAATGTGTGAGAGTATTCGAGGTCAATGTGAACTGATGAGGTTATTGTTGTCAATCTGTAAAAGAAATTTTGTAAGCCAATATGTTATATTATATGTAACACCAGCACTTTCCAGTGGACCCATTAATCCACAAAAATATTCCTTGAATTTGCATTTTTGTACAAGTTGAAAAACCCTAATAAATCTCCTCTAGTGGACCCACCGCTATTGAAAGCAGCATCGCCATGCAATTCTGACCAACCGCTCGTACATCGTATCAAATATAATTCCAACGCTAAGGATTCTTCCATGTTATCTGAATGTCGACAGAGCGAGGTTGCGAACTTTCTCTTTCAAATACTTGGCCCTCGGACATCCCCATACTACCAAATTATCATTCAACATCGAGTAAAACTTCTTTTTTTGGGCCTCTACTCAACATTGAATGTTTGAAAGCGTCAAATAGATGATATATTCCTATTTGGGCACTTTTTTTCAGCAATTTAATGAGATTTTGGTTTGGTTTTTTTTCCTACAACTGTCGTCCATTTGTTGTGAACTCTGAACTCATTTTGACAAAAGAGAAAATAATCATCTAATAGACCAAATAGTCATTGTCACAGTCACCATACTTTTTAAGAATATAGAATCGAACATTGAAAATTCTAAAAAGAAGACTCAAAGCTCTACAATATTCGGAAAATGTTAAAAGAAACGATGTGAGAGGCAGAGGTGTGTTAGTGGCCACAAGCTGCTGCTGGAGGGTCATATATTTGACTAGACTGATGCAGAGGCAGCAATTTTAGCGTGGGATGAGAGTTTAAAAGGTGCAAAAACACGTGTGAGGATAATTATCCTAATCACAGCAGTACCACAACAGACTCTGTAAATCTCTTCCATCCCAAAAATAAACGCAAACCTCGTACACATTAGTGATTTAATTACTAATTAGTACATAATTACTTGGATAATAAAAGGAAGAAGAATCTATGCACTCTTTCACTGTCAAGTCTGTCACTGCATACTCACATGAGATGATGAGAATCAATGAGGCGAATATTGTGCGCCTTTGTAATGTAGAATGTTTTGGATTTATACCAGCTATGGGTCAATTTTGATGTGATGAGTTGATTGTGGAATGGTGGACGACTCTATTTGTTTTGTTTTGTTCCTTTTGTGAGCCAAAATTTTCAAGATATACGACGTCAAATTGTCGTTATCGTTTGATATTAGTTGAATTCCACATAAGATTTCTGTCCCCATCCCGCAGATTCCATTACTAAGTTTAAAGCCAAAGCTAAATTAGGTAGAGATATATGCAATTAGCAATATATTGTTGATGAATTATGATGCCTTAATAGGATTACCCACGTTTGCCTAGAAATTAATTTCTATCAAAACTTTTTGTTAATTTATGGAACTCTTGTATACAGAGCCGGGGATATATAAAGAAAAAATCTTGTATACGACCATTGTATACAATCTCTCCCTCATATTTAATATGGTTTGACATTTTGTAAGAGGAACATTGTGTTACGTATAAGAATAATGGAAGAACCTCTTGTTATGTAGTCAGTTAGTATAGATGACTTGCAAAAGAAGTTAAATAAAAAATAAAATTAAAAAAAGTGCAGAAACGAACAGTAGCTTTTGATAGATAAGGACCATAAGGTGCTCTGTAAAGGCATTATGAGGGTGAAATTATCTCATTGAAATACACCAGACTTTTTTGTTAAGAACTTAATATTAAACGTAGATCTTCCACTTCTTCACCTTACACAATACCCAGAATTGAAAAAAGCGACAGGAATTACTTTCAAACAATCTAATAGCCAAAGTAGTTTTCAAGTTACGATTAGAGCTGCTGCTTCCTCATCATCATCTTAAAGAGAAGTCGAGTCACAACTATTGATATCCCACTGAAAACTCAATGCAGTGACTACTGGGTGATGAACAACTATTCCAACTGAAGCAACACGAAAAGATAATAATAAATGCAAGTATAAGTCATGCAAAGAATGTTTAATTGTGGCCAAGCAAACCTTGGAACAAATTAAGCATCCTGTAGAGGCCAAACATGTACACCATGCTCATCCCAACAGAACTAGACATTAATTCAAAACTCTTGCTACTTATAAAACATTTATTCAGAAATCGATCTGCACAAACACACAATATGTTGAGTTTCCAGCTTTTACAGTATAATCTCAGACCACCTTTATCATTTCCTATGAGACTCTATGACAATGAGAAACGATATGGCATAAAAGAAAAAGAGTTTAAAGACGACCAGAGTTCCTTATTATCTATCACAAATACATACCACAATCCAATTACCAATAAAAAGGCAGAGGCTAGAAACAGACAGTTTAAAGATAAACCAAGCCCACTTCTCCAAAATTGTTTCCTCCTTCTCAAACTGACCAGAAAAGGATATTCAGTTGTCATCGCTGCTTGATGTTGTCAGTGGGAAGCTGAGCAGAAACTTCCGGCAGCACCATGGCAGCAGTGCCTGTCATGGTTTGGTACTGAGGAGGCATTGTGGGAGCCAGAGGCTGAGTATAGTATATCTGGGGATGAGAAGGATCAGCGTATTCATAGGCATAATTGGCAGCACCCGCTGAAGAAGCAACAGCAGATTGAGACGGGTGACGCATTTGAGTGTAACTAACATACTGCTGCTGCTGCTGAGTAGAAGGAACTTGAACTAGAGGTGGAGCAGCTGTAGTTGCTGTTCTGTACACCCCCGAAGCCATTTCGGGTTTGGAAATTGCAGCATTCCTTATGGGGTTGTAAGCTGCGGAAGGAGAGACCATGGTGGGATTGGGAGGCGTTTGAGAGCGGCTAGAAGCAATAGTAGCAGCAGTAGCACCTTCACTGATATTGGATTGCTGCACAGGCAAGTTGGTGTAAGGTTGGGCCTGTCTAGCAGGCATGTAATAGACCTGGTATTGCTGCTGCTGATCAAGCTGAGGGTGATGGTGGGGGTGGTGTTGCTGCTGCTGATGGGAAGGATATACAGGGTAGTAAGCCGGGATCGGCACAGATCCAGCAGGGTGGTGTTGGATGTAATGTGCACCAGCATGTATAAATTGTTGCTGCTGTTGTGGTTGTTGTTGTTGTTGCTGCTGTTGTGGTTGTTGCTGCTGCTGTGGGTGTTGTTGCTGCTGCTGCTGCTGTTGCTGGTGGTGTTGTTGTTGTTGGTGTTGTTGGTGTTGTTGGAGCTGTTGTTGTAGTAGCTGATCAAATTGGTGTTGCATAACATACCCAGAATCAAGAACCTGTTGTTGCTGCATCTGAACCCGAGTGTTTGGATCAGACATATTAATTTTTGGATCAACAAGATTTGCAGGAAACCTCGTGGTTCCAGAGGGGATTTGAACAACTGGGTCTTGATAAATTACAGGTTTTGAGCGAGATAAGGGATTCGATGCACTACTATCGCTGTAAAATTGAATCCAACATAACATAAAACAAAAACCCAATTAAGAACTTGAAAATCACTTCAAACAATGATAACAGTAATTTGAACAAGGCCTAAAGATGAAGTATAAATGAACAAAGCATAAAAACCCCAATTAAGAACTTGATGATCATTCCAAACAACAATACCAGTAATTTAAACAATCAAATGATTGCAGATTTTAAGCATAAATGAACAAAGCGTACCTTGAAACTGAATCTGGGGAAGGCAAATCAAGAACACCAGCAGATTTCTGCTGAGACTGAGAGGGCAGAGTCTGTGGCTGAGGCTGAGGGGTTGGCGGTTTCCGATATCCAACGCCATGATCAGATCGCTCGTCATCGGAGACAACCCGATCCAGATAATCAGTGGTCGAATTCACCGGCGGAGCGGAAGCTACAATAGTCGTCGGCATCGGAGGCGGCGACGACAGCACCACAAAGCCACCGTCGTCTTGCTTCTGCTGCCCAACACCGCAACCAACATTCATCTGAGCAAACTGCTCCTCAATTCCCACTACCTTCTGATCCTGCGCTCTAATCCCGCCACCGCTACCGTCTTCCACGTGGACCCGAATCGGCGGCAAGTTGGCGAGCGAAGGCGATGATGACGTGGACCCGAACGACGACGAGTTTTCAAGCATCGGCGAATCGGGTACAGAGTGAATGTCCTGCCCACCACCACCACCAACCTGCTTCGCATTTTTGCAATTCGCCGGCATGGAAGCCTCGACCTCTCTCGCAGCGGACTCCAAATTATTAACAGCGCCGGCAATCCCATCGTCGTCGAGACCCAGCAAGCAATTCACGGAGGCGGAGTCGGAGTAGCCCCGATTGAGCATCCCGGCGGCGCCATTGAGAGCGTTCAAGAACCAGTCCTCCGACTTGGCCGGCATGTCGAGAATGGGCCCCATGGATTGAGCCGAATCAGGTTTGAGGGGGAAGAGAAAGAGGCGGAGGCGGGAGGGTTTAGACGAGGAGTTGTGGGTGGTCGTACGGTCGTACTCGTCGATCATGTTGTCGAGGTCTTCGTCGGTGGTGACGGAGATCAACGAGTCGAGGTCTTCGCTGGGAAGCTGGTACTTGAGCGTAAAGGGGCGGCCGTTGAGGAGGGTCTTGGAGAGGCGGTTGGAGAGGTCGTTGAGGGAGGTGTGGCGGTCGACGACAACGATGCGGGTGTCGCCGCCGACGTAGCACAGAGACTTGTCGTGCGGGCGGGGGACGATGTGGCCGCCGTAGCTGCACATGAGGCGGAGGCGTGTGGAGGCTGTGGGGGGGAGAGGCTCGTCCCATGAGTCGGTGTTGCGGGAGCGAGGGGAGGAGTCCAAGGAGTCTGGGTAGTTGAGGTGGTGGGATTGCGGCGGTGGCGCCGCCGCTGGTGGTGGGTCCATGTGGACTGGACTGAGTGAGAGAGTATGTAATATTGTATGGATTTTGGTGGGTGTAGGGTGGCTCTGTAGAATCTTCACTACTACTACTCCACCCTTTTGGAGGAGGAGAGAGAATCAAAGAGAGAAAAGAGGGGATGGTGTAGGGAGAGTTGATGCTCTTATAGTTATTCCACACTTGTTCTGTTCTCCTCCAGCTGTTTTATTTTTTTCTTTTTTTCTTTTTTCTTTTCCTTTTTTTCTGTTTTTATTTTTTGGGGGTTAAACTGAATTTGCTAGATGTGTGTCGTTTTGCGAAATATTTTTAAATAGAAGAAAATGTGGCCTTTTATGGGGAAGTGGGAAACAGGAGGGAGGGAAGAAGGGGTTTGTGGGAAAAGGCCAAGTTGGAAATGAAACCGTGTACGAGTCCAGATGGTTTGACAGCTAGTTTACTGATTGGCTCCAGTAGGGGTTGTCTGCGTAAGAATTAGGGTAATTTAATTGAATTAGGGTAATTTAATTGAATAATTTTTTTAACCCCTAGTTAGAAAAAAGTTACTTTCTTAAATCATTTTACATTTTTTCAGACCATAATATGCTTGTGTGAAATTTATGATTTTCTATTTCCACCAAAAATTTCAGCAACTCCTCGATTTTCTTTGTGCAACAGCCAAACTCTTTTCCTACAGCAGCCAAGGCGAGAGAACTCAAACCCTGCCATTTGTCAGCCACACCTCACTCACCGACCAACAACTAATCATCTCTTCTCTCTATCTTTCTTCCCTTCTCTTCTAACCCAAATTTGAAAAAGAAAAAACAACAAAAAAACCAATTTGGTGGTGGACAAGACCAAAGAGGCACCACACCGCTAGAGCTCGAATTTGAAAAAACTTACATTTCATTTGTTGACAGTGTGAGAAGGAAAATTAAAATTAATGATTGAATTGCTCCAAAATTAATAAACCTATAATAAATCATTGAAGCTTCGAGGGGAACATAAGAAGAAAAATAAAAAGATATTTACTAGTTACTTCAATCAAAATCTTGCATTTCCTTCCCTATAAAACATGTATGGGAATTAATTTCTCATTAACTCTCTTTCACGAACCAAATGAGACCTTATAGTGCATTCAATGGCATATGCATAATTTTGTGTAATATAATGGAGCTTTACATTCCTTATAATGGCGAATATCTAAGGGTTGAATTTTACTTTAATTTTGTATTAATTTCACAATGGTGTTAATTCCAATTATTAGATGTCTTGTTTCTCATTGGTTATTTATATTAGCCGGACTCATACATTCTCCATATTTGGCAAAGGAAAATAAATAAAGGGTTCTCTATATATCATTAGCTAAATTCCTACTTAATTGTTGTCATGCTTCTTTTTGAAACTTTTCATGGCTTCGTCACTGACACAAAGTCACAATTCACAATCCACCTATGGAAACAAGTTTTGCAAAACGCGTATTGGAGCCTTGAATTAAGCAAAAGCCTTAATCCCAGTTAGGAATGAAAGTAAATGAGCTTCCCCGCCACTTATTTTCAGTTTTTGGTAAATTCACTCAACCCAAACGGAGTCTTAGCCGCAATTCTGGCAACACACCCACGGGTGACGCAACCATTTTTCCCTTTGTTTTTACTAAAAAGTATTAGCGATGGAGAAGAAAACTCAGCCGAAAACAAAGAACCACCCTCAGCCCATATTACACGCGCTCAACGCTTAATACAATTGGGCGTATGCTGTCAAGAAGAGCCTCGTCGCGTGGGGATTCACTGAGCAGCGGCGGCCATGAGACGCCCGCTGTAAAGTGACGACGTTTTGAGCTGCCAGCACTCAACGTTTTTATACATTACAAAACCACGATGCTTGTTAGATAGAATCTGGTGCTTCTGGTCTACAAAGCTTTTTGCAGTATATGCCTCCACGCGGCGAAGTCAATGATTTCTTCCCAAATTATCCACTATTCTTCCTGATCGGTGCTAAAGTTAGGTGCTAGCAATCTAATCAAATCTTTTTGTTAACAAAAATTACAGCAATTTATATTTTCATAACCAAGGATGACCATAGATGATTTGTATATCTTTGCTTTTTCGTAGCCATTATCAAGATGCATTTTTTTTCTGTTTTATTTTCTCTTTTTTCTAGTAAAAGGGTACATTATTTATAGTCAAAATTTTTGTTTTGGTCTTTGTAAATCATGCTAAGCAAAAAAAGAATATTTACCTTACAATTTTACTCAAGTGCTTTAGCTTATAGGCTTGCATTGATAGCCTTCATCAAAAAGAAAGAAGCGGGACCCATCTTTGAGGGAAATTCTCTTCGATGACATAATCCATGAGGTGTGAAGCTAGTACCACACCATGGTGAATTGGTGATGAAGGACTCTGAGTGTATATATTCAGCAAAATTCTTTTTTAGCATTTGATATATATATAGAAAAATAAAAAATGCATTTTGTTGCTAAGGGTCCCACTGAACCCATAGCCTTGCAGCTGAACTAATCAAATCCCGACCCAATGTCATTGAATCGTGTAGGATAAGTTACTTAATTTTAAAATATATGTAAATATTGAATTTCCTGATGGCTAAGAAGAATAATGTTAGGCAAACTAATTTTTTATTTTGTTTTCAAAATGAGGGAGCCTGTCAAATTAAAAGGAAAAAAATAAAAGAAAACACAGCGGCAAATCGTGATTTGTGAGTAGTTCAAAGTTTCAGCTGACCTTGTCCCAAATAAACAATACAGTAAATGTGACATATATGAGGGACAACATTTAATGTGGCGCATGGCACCGTTGTCCAGCTAATCTACAACCTTAAATTATTACAACATAAGATGACAATGATTTTTTTATTCATGAAATGAAGATCACTAAAATCACACCATTGCTGTTAATGCGAGCGATAAATGCTCTCGATTATTGGAATTAAAAGTCTCCACATGATGACAACGATTTGTGGAGTATAGGAGTCATGTCATAGTAAAGCAAATGCTGTAAATGGGAAGTAGATTTCTTACCCTTTTTTTTATTTTTTATACCCATAAAAGACAAGAATCTTAGCTATTAAATCATGTAATTTTTTTTTTTTCTCTTCATACATGATTTACCAGTAAAGATCATACCTGTTACTACATGAATACCAAAAAACTAATAAAAAATGTACTTTTCTGCAATGTACTAAGATGCGCTTTTTTTCTTTATTTTAATTTGTTTGTTTTTATTCTTAAATTGTGTGGTTTTATTTTGTTATTTTAAAATTTTTTTTGTCAATTTAATTTCCATTAGAATAGCACTGAAATAGACATGTAAACGAATTGGATTCAGATTGAATTAATCTAAATTAAAATCCAAATATTAAATAAAGTAGATGTGGTAATTAAGGTCATATCGGAACATATATAAACCTCATGTAGTATTTGTATAACAGTATAAGCAATAGCATTTAGGTATGACCAACCTACTCTCTCTCATCAACTACTTTGTCTTATTTAGAAAATTCAAAAGCTTGTTTACAAATTATAAGGTTTTATTAATTATATGGGTGAAACTATAGGTTAGTGGTAGATTATATATCCATCAAACGGCATGTATAGAGGGCAAAAAAAAAGGGCATGTATAGGACATGCATACGCAACATTGAGTATATATTAAGAACCACCTAATCATCAAGCCTTTGTTTGCTTCTCCTTTTTGTTTATGCTAATTTCTAAGGGATAAGGTAAGAGTCGTAAGAACTAATAATTTAGGTCTTGTTTCACCAAAAAACATAATTTTGATCTTGACGCAAAAATAAAGTCACCACTTGCTGACATGAAAGTATTTGTCGCAATTCGCTTACTCTGACTGAAAAAGATAAAACACATTCTCATCCTTTTGGGGGTGTAGGCAAACATCTCATGAAATATAGTTTACCTAACTTGAACTCTTTTTTAATAAGCTCAAAAAAAGATTTCTAAAAATAATTCTATTGGGTTTTGATAACTTTTTAATTATTTTATTTTTGTGAAGAATGTAAAAAGTATGTTGCAACTTGCAACAAGACCACCAATAATAGCGTACCACATTTACATGACGAAATGATGCAGTTTCATTGGGCGAAGGTGTCTTTTGGACATATGCGTAGAGAGTAACACTCTAGAGGCAGTCTTTTGTGACTATATCAGCTCACTACATGATAGAACCTCTTAATTTATAAAATGAGTAACACTACGTATAATAAGCATACAATTACTAACATAATATGTTGATCGAGTATATAATCTATCATTTAAAATATTAAATATATATATTTATGTGATTGATACGAAAGCTAACCCTCCTCTTCCTCCTTTTGCCTCCATACCAAAAAAAAATGTATTTGAAGCCAATTGCCTACAATAAACTAAGAAAGAGAAACCTCCAGAACTCAAAGCTGAGATGGATGAAAGTGGGAAGTGAAAATAACGATGCCATACCCAGAGTGTGAACTTTAAGAGACACATAATCACAATTGTGGGAGATAGGGACCCACTTTAGGAAACAGTTAGCTGGGTTAAAGGTTCAAAGTGCTCAACAGCCTGAGAGGTCTTCTGTATGTGTTTCAATTCTGTTTATGTTTTAGAAGGCCGAGATGTCGTCAAAGTTTGTAAAAGGGGTCACATCACACCTCGATTTCCCAAGTTGGAAGTTGGCATAGCATATCCAACACTCACACGGTCACGGTCACACCACTAATGTTCTCAATTTTCTTTTCATATTTATTTATTTATGCTTGTAAGATGGATTGGGCCGCTCATTTGAAAAGCCCAGACCCTGTCAGAGATGAACAGAACCGATTGGGCCAAGACTTGCTAAAAAAAATTGGGCCCCAACAAGTGGACCGCACCGCGCATTCATCTGGATATTTAACTGGCCCACTTGATTGGGACACAAAATATTCCTAGTATTGTATGCTTTCTATTCATCATGTCTTTGAGATTTGAGATGATGCTCATAATAATTATGGATGGAAAGGTTTTTCACGTGGAATCATTTCTAACCACCATCATTTATCCTTAAAATCCTTTAAAATAATTATGTAATCATCATTTATTTTTAATACCTTTTAAAATANCCCAGACTCCTACGGGAGGCAGCAGTGGGGAATTTTCCGCAATGGGCGAAAGCCTGACGGAGCAATGCCGCGTGGAGGTAGAAGGCCTACGGGTCGTGAACTTCTTTTCCCGGAGAAGAATCAATGACGGTATCACATCACATCTCGATTTCCCAAGTTGGAAGTTGGCATAGCATATCCAACACTCACACGGTCACGGTCACACCAATAATGTTCTCAATTTTCTTTTCATATTTATTTATTTATGCTTGTAAGATGGATTGGGCCGCTCATTTGAAAAGCCCAGACCCTGTCAGAGATGAACAGAACCGATTGGGCCAAGACTTGCTAAAAAAATTGGGCCCCAACAAGTGGACCGCACCGCGCATTCATCTGGAAATTTAACTGGCCCACTTGATTGGGACACAAAATATTCCTAGTATTGTATGCTTTCTATTCATCATGTCTTTGAGATTTGAGATGATGCTCATAATAATTATGGATGGAAAGGTTTTTCACGTGGAATCATTTCTAACCACCATCATTTATCCTTAAAATCCTTTAAAATAATTATGTAATCGTCATTTATTTTTAATACCTTTTAAAATATAGAAATTTAGGATTAAATACCAAGTTTTAATACTTTTTTAGAAAATCAGTTTTGCATATAATTTTTAGGATTTGCTATTAACTAATGAACTTGATTTTTAGAATAAGTCACAAATTTACAGCTCATTTGTTTTGCGCTTTATTTATTTGACAAATTTGTCCTTCTATTGTCATTTGGCCCACATATGATGGGTTTTAAATAAAATTTATAAAGTTTTGATAAAATTGTCCTTGATACTTTTATATTGTCTTGGAAAATAATTAATATAGTCTCAACTTCAATTTTAGTTGTAACTGTACGACACTCAACTTCAAATTCAGTTGTGACTGAATGACAGTCACAGCTAAATCGTGATACAGTCACAGTTAAGTTGTGACTGAATTGAAATTTTTTTTAAAAGAAATTGTATTACAAAATAATACTTAGTATGGTGGTGGAAGTTGTCTTTTTCAACTTACCAAGACAATCACAACTAAATTGTAAGACAGTCACAGTTAAAATGTAATTGTAATGATTTTTTTTTAGTTTTAATACAATATAGTATAAATTAATGTAATAGTATGGATATAATATATATATTCTTGTAGTGGCATGTGATGTAAT
Organism: Purshia tridentata; assembly: GCA_003254885.1. Lineage (NCBI taxonomy): Eukaryota > Viridiplantae > Streptophyta > Magnoliopsida > Rosales > Rosaceae > Purshia > Purshia tridentata. The sequence continues at coordinate 28,457 of QANT01007445.1, forward strand.
ATTTGTGAATTATAGTGCCCTTTACTATATTATTATGTTTGACTTTTCAACTAATACTTAATCTAAAATATTATTAAATTTTGGTACCTAAACAAAAAAATTATTGAAATTTAGTATTTAAAATCAATTAACCTTTTAAATTAACTATGTAATCGGAGAATTAAAGAAAAAATGTAGGGTCAAACAATCTTATACATACATCTTTTCGACCACAATTATTATGCACATATTACTTTTATAACGGATAATTATGATTGTGAGAAAAAATATGTAGATATACTCTATATTTTTTGTCCCGTTAAATACTTTATCAAGATTCAAGATTAAGGAGGTGCCCATCTAGGTGTACTAAAGATATTTTTGAGAAATGCAAGGGCTGCTGAGATCGAATATTGTATGGTTAGCAGCATGAGTGATTAAAAGATAAAAATTTGTTCATATCACATCCAATAATATTATTTTGATGATATAGGTGGTGTATAACCCAATTTAATTCAATCATAGGCATAAGAGGTCCCTACCTTATGTATGCCTAGCTTGTTTCCCAGCCTACATTGATGCACGTAGTACAGTATCTACATGCTGCATTCGAATTGATGAATATGGACCAATACAGGGACAGGAAATTCAAGCAATTAAAGAAATCAATGGCAAATTAAGAAGGAGCAAAAACAATGACCAAAACCCTAAAACGACTAGGCGTAGTTGCGTAGAATTCAGAGGTGTCGGCACGCTTGAGCTCAACAACTCATTACTTCTTAAGAAGTCATACCTACGATAATAAATAACAAAGACTTTTTTTTTATTTTTAATGCAAGGTCCTTATTGTTAAAGTTTGTTCAACCATGTGTTCTAAACACTATCAAGGTCCTAGTAGGCCAGTAGCATGTGCATGTCAAAAATAAATTATAAAAAAAAAGAGAAGGAAACCACAACCGTCGATTGCAGGCACGCTTGAGCTCAACAACTCATTACTTCTTAAAAAGTCATACCCTACGATAATAAATAACAAAGACTTTTTTTTTTTTTTAATGCAAGGTCCTTATTGTTAAAGTTTGTTCAACCATGTGTCCTAGTAGGCCAGTAGCATGTGCATGTCAAAAATAAATTATAAAAAAAAGAGAAGGAAACCACAACCGTCGATTGCTTGCACACATGGTACGATGGTAGTGTACGTGGTTGTTGTGAATGACCAATCGTCCCGCCAACTGAATGTAACCGTCCCTACCAACTACCCCTAGGCCGTAAGCCCTAACGAGAACTCCTTTTATAAAGGACCATGTTATCCATGCAGTGTCCAGCTGTCACCCACGATTCTCTCTCTCCATTTGTCAATCCCCAAAACGACGCCGTCACGTCGTCGAACCAGTCATATTCCTAGGCAGGGGTCCATACGGCACTACATAGTACATACGTCAGCACAAAGAAGAGCCTCTCTAGGCCGGTAAAAGTCAATAGATCGGACGGCTTTCGTCACCAAACCGAGTTATGATCATTTGAAGCCTTGACTCTTGACCCTCGAAACACAGAGACAAACCCAATCCTCCAAATTTTTAAAAAAGCCAAAGTGGTTATCTCATCCTCGAGCCTCGTTCATATTCACACAATTTTTATTTTTGGCACTCCCACTTCGTCGTTGTTAACGACGATCCAAGAATCAAAAACCGTCCGGCGCCAACTCCATTTTATAATTTCTCCAACTCCATTTTTCCTCCAAAGTGTGACATTTTCTTGGAAAAAGAAATTATAATATTGGAAGTCCTTATAAGGTTACAGAGAGACAAAGTTGCTGACATGTCCTTTCTCAATCTTTTTTTTTTTGAATTCATTGTGATTACAAATACACCTCACTGCTGCTATGAATTCACTCCTTTTTCAATCTTTTTTCTTTTTCTTTCCTGTTTGTGATAAGATTCTCTCTGTTTTCTTCTGGTTTTTGGGTTGTTAACTTGTGATCTTTTACTGTTCTACACTGCTCTGTTTTCTTCACACTGCTCTGTGTTGACTTCAGTTGTACATGTCTGTTTGTGTTTAGAACCTTGACAACTGTACGTCTAAATTTCTGGGCTTCTTCATTATGGCTTGGAGGAATCTGGGATCCCTTTGTTCCTTTTTTAATTTCCGGAGTATCTTTCAGGTAATTGCTAAATTAAACTAGTTTTAATTGCTACTTTTGTACCTTTCAGGTATTTATTGGGATTGTTCATCAGTCATCATTCCCTGTTTTGCCTGATTTTTACTTCATCAAGTTTTAATTACTATAATACATGGCAAAAAAAAAAAACAATTTTAATTACTATTATACTTATACTTAATTAAAATTTAATTAATAGGCTAAATTATTATTAAGTTTTACTCTTTTGGCAGAGTAATTAATAATTATGTTCTGAAAAAGAAAAAAAGCAATTGGGAGTTCTTTACTTGATCATCTATATTCTATAGTGAAAGCTTTAAATGGTCACACAATAAGTAGTATATTTTTTGTCTCTTTGCAAAAGTATTACAATTAATGCGTGTTTATGGTGAACCAAATGAAGTCATCAGTTTACGGATTTGTTGTAGCAGGGCAGAACGACGTCGGAGATTGAACTGGGCACGTACACCATAAAATCTCATGGAGCTGTAGTTGCAAAGAATCACATGCATGATTGGCTTATTCTGCTGCTTCTTGGAGTGATAGAGGTCATTTTGTTCAGCATTCATCCATTCTACCGTTTTGTAGGGAAGGATATGATGGAAGACCTTAAATACCCCATGAAAGAAAACACAGTGCCTGTTTGGGCTGTCCCTGTAAGTTTACAATGATAATTGTGCCCATTTGCTTGTATGGATATGATAGCAGCAAGTTTATAGTATTAGTACTATATATAGTTAATGGGATTGATTGCTTTTGTTCTATTAATGATCAGTTGTATTCAGTTGTGCTGCCTATTGCTGTTTTCCTTTTGTTCTATGTGCGTAGGAAAGATGTCTATGATCTGCACCACAGCATTCTAGGTAATCCATTTTTTGTTTTCATTTGATTCTCATTTAACTTGGAACCTTTTAGTTTATTTATTTGTTTTATCTGTGCATAAATGGGTTATATATCCATCTATCTACAAGAGCAGGCCTCTTATTCGCTGTGCTGATTACTGCGGTTATTACGGATGCAATAAAAAATGCTGTTGGTCGTCCTCGCCCAGATTTTTTTTGGCGTTGCTTTCCTGATGGAAAAGATGTACGTTCCCATTAATTGGCTCCAATTCAAAATCCTTGATAGCATTAAATCCCATATTTAATTTTATGGAAATCTGCTCCGAATTGCATCAATTCTGATCTTTATCTATGTTTTTACTTGTTGTAGCTTTATGATGAGTGGGGAGGTGTGGTGTGTCATGGTAAGGACAGTGACATAAAGGAAGGACATAAGAGTTTCCCAAGTGGCCATACTTCATGTGAGAAATGCTTCCTGCTGCAATATACACTGTTTCAGTTAATTGGGTCCTTTTAGTTCACCAAAAAAGGTAGCAGATAAATCCATTCATCTGATACAGTTTTGGCATTGCTCTGCAGGGTCCTTTGCAGGTTTAGGCTTTCTCTCACTCTACTTATGTGGAAAGATTAAGGCATTTGATCGCAAAGGGCACGTGGCAAAATTATGCATTGTCATGCTTCCTCTACTTGCTGCAGCTCTTGTTGGTGTTTCTAGAGTAGATGACTATTGGCACCATTGGCAAGATGTGTTTGCTGCAGGTCTTTTAGGTGTGTGTTCATTCATTTATGATCTCTTTTGTATAATATTTTAAAACAAGAATGTTAGAGCTTCTTTATTGATGTGGTTCATATTTTGCAGGACTTGTTGTGGCTACATTTTGCTATCGGCAATTCTTCCCTTCCCCTTATCATGATGAAGGTCACATAAAGCTTTTTTATTTTCCATTTTTCCTGCATAGTTTCACAAAATAGAATTGTTGACTACAACTTGATCTTCTTTAAAATCATTGTTCTGAGTTTTCCTTCTTGTTCTGATCAAATTCAGGGTGGGGTCCTTATGCATATTTCAAAGCATTGGAGGAGACACGTAGCAATCCAAATTCGACCACTCCTATGAATGCTCTTAGTGTGCAGATGATGGGGGATGAGATTGTGAATGAACAACCTGCACTAAATGGTAATGCATATACCTCTGCAAATCGGTACACAAGCATTAAGTTGGATGAAATCGAAGCTGGGATTGTGAGGAGGTGATCATATATTCATATTGTACATCGATCTTGTGCTTTTGTTGCTAATGTTAGTTGTAGGCTTGTAGCACCATATATGCTAGAGCTGTAGTTTGATTGTTAATTAAGTGTGTGTGAATACATGAATGCATTGTTACTTTCCTGGAACCAGAAAACCGACACTTACGTAATGCCTGGTTTAAATTATTAATATTGATGGAAGCAAATGGCAAGATGTAAACTTTTAATCATGTTAAGGCAGCCACATGGACCTTAGACCTTCACTCCACGTTAGCTGGTGTGCCCTCATTAGGCCCCCCATTATTCAACTTTATAGTAGCTTTCTGAGCTGTTCAACCACTGCCAATTAACATCGATCTCTATATGATTGCAAATTTTCTGTCAATTTCTTTGTTTCCATGTTTATTTATTTGTCGGTATCAATTACCAATTAATCACCATCAAGAGGAGTAAGTACCATCACTAACTTCGCTTCTAATTTAATCTTGTTTATCTTTTAATCCAAAATATGACCCGTTTCCACCTTCTCCTTTTCTTCAACGGTATAAAATTGGAAAGGTAAAGTACAAATTAAAGGTATCATCTTCATACCAACAACAAGAAACGAATATGAAGACATATAAAGAGATATAGCCTTTGTAAATTCGATATATACTATTGTCATATTTTAGAGTAACAGTTTTGTAATTTCATCAATAATAATTTGCAAGTTTGAATCCTAATTTGGCCTGCAAGTTGCAACATCAATAATAATAAAAAGACAAATCTTGGTTTTTTTTTAATTCAATCAAGACAGTCCATAAAAAAAAAAAAGGTCAAATTGTTTATTGCCGCTGGCTAGTGGCAACAACCATTTTCGTCTTTCACTCACTCCTAAAAAAATAAATAAAAATTTATAGTCTTTTTAAATTCTGTTATCACGTTTATTTAATAGTGATTTTTTGGTTGATAATATCTTACAAAGTTACAAACCATGTCATTTTTCTCCTTGATGGTACAAATTAGAAAGCTCTGTCAATGTGGTTTCTACTTTCTACTAGTAGCTGAGATCTTGATGTATTGCAAGTTATGAGGCTAAATTGGTGCACAAGTTGACAAGCATTATTAATTCCTTTCTTATTTTAATGAGTATAATAATAATAATAATAATAATATAATTAAATATACATTACTTTTGAGTTTTGAGCAAATAAAGCTTTGAATTTTATTAAGTTGCTAAACTTAAAAAAAAAGTCTTGAATTTCATTTCAGCTGTTTTTGTGTCACTGTCCCCAGCCAGCATGCGGCCCTTTGTCTCTTTTGTCAATAATAAGAGACAAAAACAAAGCCAAGAACACCAAATGAAACCAAATCCAAAGACCCAAACTTACTCCGTCTTCTTCTTCCATTTTTATTTTATACCCTGTAGTGTATGATTCGGTGATAGTTGTTGTTATACAATCAACTCCACGCGCTTTTCTTTTTCTGTTTTCCTCTTCTTCGCTAAATTTACTCACCCCCCCCCCCCTTCCACTTCAAAATCGAAGCCAAAATTTACATGTACGCGTCTCTCTTTCTCTCTGTTCGTTTGTTTTCATTTTCTATGCACATTGTGATGCCTTTGTCTCCAATTGTTCAGTTCGTCCTCTTTTTTCTTTTTTTAATGTTTCTTTCTGCTTGGAATTTTTTTTTTTGTTGGTCCTGATGATGGATTAAGCCTCCGTTTGGTTGCCAGGAAAATGAAGGAAAATAAAAGAACTGCATGTAGTAGTTTTTGTCGCTTTTGTTTTAGTTTAGGAAGAAATTGGAAAAACTCAAATCAATGCCGGATTGTTGAGTTAGACATATTTGAGTTCTTGTCTGTAATATTGTTTTATTCATTTGTATGTGGTATGTATATATTCTTGTGGTTCGTTGCTGGTTATGATCTGTGTTAATGTTTTCAAATTGTTCCATTACAAAATTTCATGTCTTGTGACTTTTCATCACATTTTCAAAAGTTAGTCTTTTATTTATTTATTTGTTTTAGAGGATAAAGACATAAGTTGGTATAGTTATAGTTTTATAAAAGGTTAGATCAAGAGTTCATTGTTTAGTTGGCTTAAGTTGGTAGCGGGTGTGTGATTATAAATTAGACCGATTGTTTGCACTCAAATGTTTGCATATTTAAGAAAAGCATTGTTCCTCAGTTGGCAGGGGAAGGTGTAACATATGTTATTTCAACTTACAGTGTCTCTTCTTCTTCTTTTTATTATTATTATTTTTTTCAGTTAGTCAAAAATGCCAGAGGTTCAGTTGGGTTCTCACACTATAAGGTCTCATGGAGTAACAGTAGCGAGGATTCATATGCAGGACTGGCTGATTTTAATACTTCTTGCAGTCATAGATCTCATTTTGAACTTGATAGAACCTTTTCACCGTTTTGTTGGAGATGATATGATGACAGACCTGAAATACCCATTGCAAGACAATACAATTCCCTTCTGGGGTGTTCCAGTATGTTTTAATTTTAAGAAATAATATCATGCTGTTATAATTTACATAAATCTGAAATTGTACGAGTCTCACTTCTGTGACAACACTAAAAGGCAAAAATCTTTTTTTCTTTTGTTAACTTTGGTAACAGATAATTGCAGTATTGTTGCCGTTTGCTGTCATTCTTGTCTACTACTTCATCAGAAAGGATGTCTATGATCTGCACCATGCCATTTTAGGTAATTATTTTGTCTTTTCTTTTTCTTTTTTGTGATTTTTGCTATTGGCGAATGCTTTTTTGCATGTCGTGGTATTCTGATAACACTTACATTTTTCATTCTCATTCAGGCCTTCTATTTTCTATCTTCATAACTGCTGTGTTAACTGATGCAATCAAAGATGCTGTTGGTCGACCTCGTCCAGACTTCTTTTGGCGTTGTTTCCCTGATGGCAAAGGGGTAGGGCTTCTAGTGCATAAAATTTTTATATATATATTTTTATCTTTTTTTGACAATTTTGCATTGTTTAGTTCATGGTCCTGTTCACTTATACACAGTCACATACAATTGTATGTCCAGGTGTTTGATCCTGTCACAAAGAATGTCATGTGCACTGGAAGTAAGAGTGTCATCAAGGAAGGACACAAAAGTTTCCCAAGTGGGCATACTTCATGTAAGCAGTCTGATACTTTGGGGAAACAGTATATGGAAGGATTAGGGGCGTGTGTGTGTGTAAAATCTAATCTCATTGCCTCTACCTCTTTCTTTTCTAATCATTTTGTAATTCCCTTTTGCCCTTACTTGTAGATAGTTGCATCAGGAGTTCTAAATATTTCCCCAAGGTTGTGCATATTTTAAGCTTCCCTTTCTGAAAACTTTAGGAGTGAGTGTATATGCTACCTATCTATTTTCTTTAGTTTATTAGCAAATTTTTTCTGTGTTACCCTTATTTTTTCTTTGGTGCATATGTATGTTTGAGTTATTTGTAGCATCATAACATTCACTCAAAAGACATTCTCGTTGCCAACATGCAGGGTCCTTTGCAGGTCTTGGTTTCATTGCATGGTACTTATCAGGGAAAGTTAGAGTGTTTGATCGTAGGGGACATGTTGCAAAGCTCTGTATTGTCTTTCTACCATTACTTCTTGCAGCACTGGTAGGAGTTTCTCGAGTCGATGACTATTGGCATCACTGGCAAGATGTTTTTTCCGGTGGTCTTATAGGTAATTTGCCTGCTTATGGCATCACTGGCATGATGTTTTGAGAAAAAGATGTTTGTTGAGTTTTTCATTCTTTCTTTTTCTAATATTATACTTTCCTGTGCAGGAATCACTGTTTGTTCATTTTGTTACTTGCAATTCTTTCCACCCCCTAATGACATAGATGGTATGCACTTAAGAGTTCCCGTTTCATTAATTTTATAGGAACTAAGTTAAAATAAGTCAAATTTCTGTGCATTTTAGTAGTTCACAATCATTGTTCAGGTTCCCATCTTAAATCCACTCTGTAGCTAGCTTTCAACGAAAAACTTTTCAAGTTTTCTACAGTTCATTAATTTAAATTTCTATGTATTTTAGTAGTTAACAATCTTTGTTCATTAAATTCCTTTCTATTTGTGTTGAATGTGCAGGTTGGGGACCTCATGCTTACTTTCAGATGCTCGCAGAATCTCAAAATTGTGATCAGCCCTCATCCTCCAATGCCAATAGTCTTATTGTGCAGCAGACAGAACTTGAGAGTATATACATACAAAATCCAAATGGTGTTGAATCATTGCGAGGCAATAGAGGAGACACAAGCCCCATTCTCAATGGACCAGAAAGTGGGAGAAGACACTTGACTCTAGGCTGACTGTAGACAAGGATAGCGTTAAATTTTAAGGACCTGATGTTCATACTTTAGGGTCCACAGGATGTGTGAATTTTCATGCACAGATATCAGAATGTATAAATCCATATGAAATTTGGCCATAGTTTTTCCTCAAGTTTGATTAATAGATTCATTTTAGGAGTGTTTAGCTGTTCATATTTACATTACTTTTGTTTCTTTTCTCTTGGGGCAGAGTGCAGACTCCTATATAATGGTCTACTGGATTGGAAAATTGTTCTTCACCATGATTTGAAAACCTGAAAATAAAATAATATTTCCAAATTCTTTCTTTACAATCTTATAATGAATTGGACCGCGACCAAAAAAAAAAAAATGAATCTACCTTGTTAAATAAATATAATGGCCATGAGATGGGTTTGATGTATATTGGCTTTCACTCCATGTATGTTTATTCTAGTATTGTCCTATTCATTCATACACATATTATATAATATATACCATAGAAAAATAGCCTCTGCGTCATAATGAAACATCATCAAGTATTAAGAATTCATTGGACTCGTTCTGCTTTCACGGCCATGGGGGATAAGCTCACCTTTACTGAAGAATAAGTCATAACTGTTTGAGAAACAAACAAATTAAAATATAATTGTGATGTAACAATATGCTCCTTTGAATTGTATTATTCTAGAAGCCACCCAAAATTTATTTTTCTTCATCAACAAACTGCCCGACCCACCCAGTACCCACTTGTAATATTGCACAGGGGAATCTGCCAATTCACATTTCACACTGTGTTTTGCACTCCCACCACTGGGCACTGGACCCCGGTCAACCACGTGTGCACGCCCAGAACCATGGGAGCCCAATGCCTCTAGCCTCGTCTTGTGAATCAGGCCATTCTCTAAGCCCTTATTAAGGAAGACTCTTCACATGTTTTTTGTTTTCTTATTGAATAAGCCATTTCGAACTGGAATGTTTGGATAAATACTTTCCGCAAAAATAGAATAATATTTATACCTTAATATTTTAATATATAGAAATTTCATTCAAAAGAAAATAAATAAGTAAATGTCTTCTCATGAACTCAATTAAAATAAGTAAACTGTTTTTTTATTTAGGGAGAAGAATTGACTGGCCATTCTACGCTCTTCAACTTTAATTATTCTAAACTAAACTGCTCAAAATAATTTTTAATTAATGACCAAATTAAACCCAAAAAAAAAGGGTCAAATAACAGATACTTCTAGACGCATTCACAACTCTGCAACTCATACACTACCAGCTCCCAGTCCTCTTAGTCGTGGCTCTTGTTTGCTTGAACTAAATTGGTAGTTTTGTTAGTTTCGGCACGTGGGCAGGCGAAGGTGAAAATTATATGTCAAACTAATCTTATTGTAAAGAGTCAAAGACTTATTTGATGATTGTGAGAAGAATGATTTTCAAATTAAAATTTTTAACTAACAGTTTAACTATTACATTTACAAGAGCTCCATTTTTACAACTATTCACCTAAGACATTAGGAGTAATCATTAATACCAGAGGAATTATACTTTGGTATACAAATTAAAATAATTCGTAATATGATATTAAAATGTAGAGTATAAAGTACATTTAGAGATTCATTGTTAGTTGTTACCCCAGCACAAAAATAATTTTGGGTCACCACTATTTGTTTGTATGTACGGAAGAGTCCTATTCAAGTCAGAATTGGAGCATTAGACCATGGGAAACATTGGATTTACTAATCAATTCAGACATAGGAATAAAAGATAGCATTATATTATAGTATTATACCATAGTTTGGAGTTATCAATCAATTAAAGTATAAGAATAGCTGATCAAACATATTAATTATTCAATTATTGGAAGATTATCCTTTGGCTGGTCAAACAGACAATATTGACCAAATACACAACAAAAAACTCACTGGTTCTCATTCCCAGAAGTAATTACTTCAAGACCAAGCCCTCCATGCCACACCCATTTTGACATTTTGACTTTCAAACCCAATTCTTCTCCTATATAAACCCCTCTCTCACTTCCTCTCTTCACACCACCTCTCTCAAACTCTTCCTCTCTTAATTTCAAGCTATAATTTCTACAGACTGCAAAAGCATCCTTGTTTGTTCGCAGAGTAGAGTAAAATTAATATGGAGATTGCTCCGAGCACATACTACAACAACTTGAAGAGGTACTGGAGGAGAAGAAAGTACCAAAGGCTGAATGTTGAGAAGAAGAAGCTGAGGGTCACAAGGCTTGGAGGAGGGCCTAATGGGACTAGTCCTCGACGGTTCTGGAAGATTCGAACCATGAGAAAGCTGAAGCTGAGATTTCTTACCCCAATAAAGCTTTTGACAAAGTTCCATGAGGCATATGTTGACATGATGATTCGGGTGGCGGGTAACGTTGCCAGTATTGGAGGGTTTTCAGGGAAGAAGGTGGCAAAAGCACAAGATCAGATGTCCATAGCTTCTTGTGGTGAGGAAGTTGACAGCAGATTGGTTTTGGAGATATACAAGAGGTTGGCAGCTTCTCGCCAATTAGCTGCCTATTCAAATTAATGTCATGTGTGATAGATGCTTTCATTTTCAGTACTTTATTTCATATTTACTTCATTTTTTTTCCCCTTTGTTTCTTAATTTCTCTACAGAAAGTGAGCTATTGATGAAGTAGTTAGTAGCTCACATGCATGTTGTAACTAAGAATTCAGTTTGGAATTGTATAAATTTTGTACCCATGAAATCATTTCAAGTAAAGTGACTGAAATTTTCTTACCCTCTTTTTTTTTTTTTTTTTTTTTTTTTTNTTTTTTTTTTTTTAATGTTTTTGGAATTTATGCTAGGGGATTAATTTGGTATTAACGTCAATAATAAAGATATGTTGATATTTGGATGAAAAGACGTAGAGAATAAAAACCATAATTATGTTTTCAAAGTACAAAAGGGCAAGTTGTAGAGCTGTTATCGATCTTTCATCTCACAATCTATCAAGTGACAATTAACCTCATAGTGCCAGAAACTTGGATATATTATCAAAAAGCAACAGAATGGTTTTTGTAATAATTAACCCTCCTATATATAAAACTCTGCAACCCATTTTGAAGAGAATTTTTACTCTTGCAGTTGCTTAAACAATGAGAGTACTTAATTTCTTTAACTGTGCGTTTTGAGTCATACAACATGTACATGGGTCATTGTGCATTTCTGTTTTCAGACCATAATTATTGACTTTGCATATTAGCATACCCTAGTTGAAAATGTGCATTGTATTTGACTATTTCTCTACCTTTTTTTTTTTTTTTGTAAGAATTTCTCTACCAACTTTGGCACAGAGGGAATGCGGTTGAGTGACTGATTGAGACAGCAGGGCCAATCTGAAACTATACATTGATGATTGAACTCATGCACTTTATAGAATGAAAAATAGTACTTTAAGTGGTATATATGAAAATTGAAAACTATTCACCTACCTTGTAATATATCATATATGTAGGAAGTAATTAATGGTACTTTGTGAAATAAAAAGAAGAAAAAGAAAAGGCAAAAAAGAAAGCAAACCCAACTAACAATTTATACAGAGAAGACCAAAGAAAAGCAGGTACCTACGTGCTTCATACAAATCAATCTATCACTCTATGACTGACTCCTTAACGAAATTAAAGACAAACCCAACAATTTATGGCAGCAACTCACATGTCTTTTGGTGAGTTGGTCCCTTTCTGATGTGCCTTTAATTTGCACTTTAATTACCATACCAAATTATTGATAATAATTGCTTTATGCCATTAGTGTTTTGACTGTTAGCTATACTGATTTTTATGAATTATGATCTTAACAGAGCTTCACTTTCAAAGAGTGTTCTAGCTGTTTGTTGAGTTTGAGGCAAATTCACCCAAAAAACCAAAAAACAGAAAAAGCAACAAGGATTATGGAAGAAGACGAAGAAGGCCCCTATCACCTTCTCCAAGACGGAGACGCCATTTGTTCTGATGATCATACTCGCTTAAAACAGCTCGGCTACAAGCAAGAACTTAGTCGTAAACTCTCGTATGAACCCTATCCTTTTTCATTTTAATTTTATTTGATTTTGCTGTATTTATTTATGCAAGAACATCTTTGATCTTTCTGGGTTAGTCAAACACTACTTTTCATTGCCTGTAGATGAATATCTTTTTTCACAGCTTTAGACTTTTTGGTCTTTTTTGCTGAGGAAAGAAAATTACAGAGCAAAGCCCCAGCAAACCCAACTTTTGGTCTTTGAATATCACTTCTCATTCTGAATTAAATTAGACAGTAATTAACTTGAGCACAGTATGATGATTGCCAATAAAATATAGAAAATTGCATCAGATAATATATTTTGGAGTCTTGAACCAAGGGAGTCTTGTAATGGGTTGTCAATGTCATAGACTCAGAGACAAAGTTTTTTGTCGGTCCTTTCATTTTGTATAAATTTTTGATAGATCCATTTTTATTAATTTATATATTTTGGAGTCTTGTAATGAAAAATATTTGATTTAAGCTGATCATTTTGAGTAGTTTAGACATTAAACATTGCTTGGGGTGTCATCATTCATGCATTCTCTATATAATTGTCATATATTTTCTGGCCGTTGTTCTTGAATTCATTGATTGAAAATGTGACATTAGAGAATGACTTTGAAACACAAAACTAAAGAATAGGCGAATAGCACAACGTCACTCTCATAATTCTTGGTCAAAAATATTCTAGAAAACAGAACACTAATAATGGAGGCTGATATACTGATACTGTGTTGTGAACTTGTGTGTGCGTAGGGCATTAGCAAACTTCTCTGTGACTTTCTCCATCATATCAGTACTCACTGGACTCAACACAGCATTCGATATCGGGATCACATATGGTGGGCCCGTAACCATGGTGTATGGGTGGCCTATAGTGGGCCTGCTCACACTCCTAGTGGGCCTATCAATGGCTGAGATTTGTTCTGCATATCCAACTTCAGGTGGGCTCTACTTCTGGAGCGCCAAACTCTGCGGCAATCGATGGGGCCCTTTGGCTTCTTGGCTTACTGGTTGGTATGTTTTATTTCATTCGTTATATGTGGATTCTTTGGCCCAAAAAATATAAACCTAATAAAAGACTATTTATATCAAGTGGTCTTAACAATTCGTGAGCCCAACTATTCAGCACCCGTTGGTCCAGGACCAATTGTGATTTGTTGAGTCGTATGGGGACCTCATTCAAGAGCATACATATAATGTGATTGAATTGTACATACAAATGTCGTGTGGTGGTGGATTTTAACATCAACATTTATGTTAATTGTGTATGTTGTGAATGTGTTAGGGATTTCAAATTTGTTATTTAAATTTGAATCTTAAATAATGTGTCAGTGTTTTATTAATTCCTATAGCATTTATTTCATAACAACTAAAACACTAACGTATGTAATGACAAAACTTTTACAACCTAATTTAAGATACAAATATAGCATCCTAACGTTATCTATAAGCTGTCATTCCATGTAGAGTTAACATCGGTTCTTATTGTTGAATGGAGAAGAGTTCAAAACGTGGGCTTTTCCATGGAAAATTATATGTTTTCCCCCTCTTTTTCTTGTTTAATTTGGTTTTGCGTGTTTTGTCTCTTCTTTGACAAGTAATTAAACTGCTTTTCTTTTTAAAGTGTTATTCAGCTATTTATATTACTGTGTTTCTTTCTGGTAATTTTGAGTTGAATCATAATCTGTAATAAACTAGTGGTACGTTAACGTGCAGTTTAAACCTTCAACTTTGAAGCACAATTATTAAATAATTATACTATTAATTATGTCATGCATCCCGCTCTCTAAGACGGTTAGACCAAAGAGTGGGGTGTCCACATATCAAAATCGCGAATCTGAATCCAAGATTGTCAACCCCTTGAAAGATTCTAGTTCATATCTGTAAGCTGAAATGTAACGCATCAGAAGGCCAATCCCAACCATGAACAATTTATTTAACAGAAAATTAAATTATATTAATATTAATTTTACGTAGTAACCATCTATATCATCTTCTTCTCCGCGCGTCAAGGCTCATCGTTTACTGGCTGCTCAGTTTGACCCACATGTCTCCGAAAGCTCTTTTCTATTCCCATATGGCATACGTCACTCAATCTGACATTTCTTGAGATTTGTATAGCTGTGCTGGCACTTGCAGACAGACAGAGACCCACCCAAAACGCTCAAGTTTAAGCAGTCTCAAGAGCTGAGGTTTTTGATTGGTTTAATATTAATTAGCCAAACCCAGTTCTTCTCGGTCTCTCTTTCTCTCTCTCACATTTTTTTTCTTTGTCTATTTGCGCCAAGAAATTGGTGTCTGGCGCTGACAAAATGGCACTGCCATCTCATGCAGCCCCAAACGGCAGCGCTTCACGGGATTCCGGCCATGCCCGTCTCCACGAACTTGGCTACAAACAAGAGCTCAAGCGTGACCTCTCGTAATTTTCCCAAATACACATTTTCTTGTTTTTTGGTTTTTGAGGAGACTTTTCATTTTTGTTTGAGGTTTTTTGGTTTATGGGTCTCGTTGGAATTGCAGGGTGCTTTCGAATTTTGCTTTTTCATTTTCAGTCATATCGGTGCTCACCGGTATAACCACTCTTTACAACACTGGGCTCACTTTTGGTGGCCCAGTTTCTATTGTTTACGGGTGGTTTATAGCTGGTTCTTTCACCATGTTTGTTGGGTTGTCCATGGCTGAGATTTGTTCTTCCTACCCAACTTCTGGTGGTCTATACTACTGGAGTGCTATGCTTGCTGGCCCATCGTGGGCATCCTTTGCTTCTTGGCTCACTGGCTGGTAATTTATCTTGCTTTGTCTTGCTTCTTCGTAATCCAAAGTTCTCATTTTTAAGTTTCCTCTCCGGTTCTTTTTTCTTTCTTTTCGCTTTTGTTACAACTTTTTTACGGTAGTTTCCTCTCATTTCATTTCCATTAATTCATTCTTGCTAATCACTTTGATTACTGACAAATTTTACTCATTTAGAGTTTGATTGCTTTAAAAAGGACCAAAATTTTGGAGTTTAATTGGGATCATGGGATCTGCAGTGCCTATAGCCGATCTTTACAGCTCCTGTGCATAAGCTTTCATACTATGTGTCCCTTGTTTAAGTATTCTTACAAGTTTAATCTTTCATTTGTCGTAAATTCTCAATTGTAAGGTATTAGACTCGATCACAGTATTTATTGGTGATATTGTTACCTTGTTATTCCCAGCCTAGTACTGAAATGTATATTGCCTGCAATTTTAATTGTAAGATAGTTCCAAGTTTGTCTGCCATACTGTTTTCTGATGACAGTAAAATGATCTTACTTTTTGCAGGTTCAACGTAGTTGGTCAGGTACTTACAAAAATTCTTAGGTTCTGGAGCTTAAAATCCTTCAATATACATTGTGAGGTCAAGTTTGTTATGGATGTGATATAATCCATTATAAGCTCTTACTTGATTGCTACCTTATCATTGTAGTGGGCAGTCACAACGAGTGTAGATTTCTCACTTGCACAGCTGATTAAGGTGATCATTCTCCTTAGCACAGGTGGAAAAAATGGTGGTGGCTATGAGGCTTCTAAATATGTAGTTATTGGTTTCCATGGAGGAATTTTGCTTCTACATGCTACCATAAACAGTCTGCCCATCTCGTATTTATCTTTCTTTGGACAGCTGGCTGCTGCATGGAATGTTGTAGGTATGAGGAATTTTAATCCCTTTTCCCTTTTCTAGTTTTCAATTTTATTGCTTGATGCCATCTATATCTTACTTTTCTCATAGCTATTGGAATATATAGGTGTTTTTGTCCTTATGATTCTCGTTCCCACTGTTGCAACGGAGAGGGCTAGTGCCAAGTTTGTATTCACTCACTTCAACACTGATAATGGGGAGGGAATCGGGAACAAATTTTACATTTTTGTTCTGGGACTTTTGATGAGTCAATATACCTTAACTGGGTATGATGCATCTGCTCATATGGTAAGTTGATATTTTCATTCTTTTCAAATTAATTCACTTCCTTGAGAAGCTATCCCAACTTGTCAGGTAAACATCAACACTTCAGTGAGGTTGAAGCCTAGATCTGAATAAGGTGCATCCTATTTTTGGAAGAACAGAATTATGGAAATGTCAAATGCTATGTCATCTTTTCATGTATGAAGTTGTATCATATTAACAACTTAAATTATATCATACTTGCATCATAACTAGTTTATTCATATTGTAGTGATATGATATCCAAATCAACTACAAGATATTCCTGAACTTATATAATGTTTAGCTCTTCTGTATGTCTGATTATGGCTCAATGCTTGGTCATATAATTGGAGATAAATCATTGTGTTCACTTCAACTTCTGTTTCTAGACAGAGGAAACCAAGAGTGCTGATATAAACGGACCAAAAGGAATAATTAGTTCCATCGGGATATCTATTATTGTTGGATGGGGTTATATACTCGGCATCACCTTTGCGGTTACCAACATCCCATACCTTTTGGATGCGAATAATGATGCTGGTGGTTATGCCATTGCAGAAGTATTTTACCTAACATTCAAGGGTAGATATGGTAGTGGAGTTGGTGGAATTATATGCTTGGGAGTGGTTTCTGTTGCCATATTTTTCTGTGGTATGAGTTCAGTTACTAGCAACTCCAGGTAAGCAAGTCTGTTTTATTTGTCCCATATAACAAGAACCAATAGGGTAGATTTAATCTCTTAGCTGCTCACAGCGCTTAAATTTCTTCTCAGGATGGCTTATGCATTCTCTAGAGATGGAGCCATGCCATTTTCATCTTTTTGGCATAAAGTGAACAATCATGAAGTCCCAATAAACGCAGTTTGGCTTTCAGCTTTTGTATCATTTTGCATGGCACTGACTGTAAGCATATCACTTGCAATAAATTTTCTCTTTTTTTTTTTCTGCAACTGCTAACCATATACTTGTTTGTTTCAATCTTTGCAGTCTCTTGGAAGCATTGTGGCCTTTAATGCCATGGTATCTATAGCAACCATTGGACTTTACATTGCTTATGCCCTACCCATCTTCTTTAGGGTGACCTTGGCACGCAAGTCCTTTGTCCCAGGACCTTTCAACTTGGGTCGCTATGGAGTCCTTGTTGGTTGGATCTCAGTTCTTTGGGTAGCAATCATCTCGGTCCTCTTCTCATTGCCTGTGGCCTATCCAGTTACCAACGAGACACTTAACTATACTCCTGTTGCAGTTGGTGGTTTGCTAATTATTACAGTTTCTTCTTGGATCTTGAGTGCTCGGCACTGGTTTAGAGGCCCAATAACCAACATAGATGCATGAACATGTGTATATTCAGTGATTTTCATTCTTTATAAGCATTTATAGAATAATATTATTTGTTTCTAAGCAAAGCAACTCATGTAGTTTAC
Source organism: Purshia tridentata (assembly GCA_003254885.1). Lineage (NCBI taxonomy): Eukaryota > Viridiplantae > Streptophyta > Magnoliopsida > Rosales > Rosaceae > Purshia > Purshia tridentata. Next base: position 46,382 of record QANT01007445.1, read on the forward strand.
ATTTTTTTATCAAAAGCCGATTACTTAATTTGTACAAATTATCCAATGTTGTAAGGTAATTTCCAGATTATAACGATGGAGTCTCATCTCATAGCATTCATAGAGCTCTGTAGGAGATTACATATAAAACAATATCCAATTGATTTGGGAGTTCTGTCGAGATCTATATTTTAAGTATAGTCGACTTTCAGCAAATGCTAATCATAGGTTCATAATCACTATGGTAATAAATTCACAAATGGAAGACGGCTCAAGAATCAAATGATTGAAGACATTATTAACTTATACTGGCTATATGAATGTAGTGTGATAATAATTCACAAAAGTTTTGAAATGCAAAACAGTTTTGTTCTTTTCCCTAACACTTCTGTAATGGCAAAAGTCTACTTCGAAGAAAGAAATTGATCTCTATTCCCTATAACCATCCACCTGCAGCTGGAACTCATAAACTACTGTGGATCTGTGCCATTTTCAAACAAAGTAGTCCTTAGCCTTTCACAGTAACGATCAGCGTCAGCTGCATTTGGTGCACTTCCAAAACAGTTGTACTCCTCTGGATCTTCTTCAAGTATTTTCAACAGTTCAGCATACTCTGACAAGGGTTGGTTCTTGTTTGGTGAACAATCAACATCACCAGCATTTGGTGCACTGCCAAAACACTCCTCTGGATCTTCTTCAAGCAATTTCAACATATCAGCAAACTCTGACAACGGTTGGTTCTCTCTTTCTGTAGTATCCAGCTTGTGGCTTCCATCATTGAAGTCTGCTGGAAGTTTCTCTAGATTGGTTACATTGTCTGAAGCTACCTGTTCTGGCACAAGCTCAAGTACTTCATTTATTCCTGCAACTTCTGTTAAATAATGGTTCGGATCTTCAGAATCGAATTGACCAGTCAAAGCTGGAGTATAATACTGCTCTTGATTCACAGCAGGAGGCTCAGTTGGAAGCAGAAATGTATTTGCTGATATGAAGGGAGAAGCAGCCTCTGGAGTCATATAGTTCATACTTGGTAAGTTCATTTCACTTACTTTTAAACAACTCTCTTCTAATCCAAGAGGTTGTGTGTTCTTCAAGATTTCATTCATGTCAGTATCATATGTAAAACTGTTTGGTATATTGGTATGGTGACTTGTGTAGTGAGACAAGTCTGTATGTCCTGAATTCATATTCTGCCTTGTATAGTCAAGATTGGTGAAACTAGGTACAGAGATTGGAGGTCTGGTCAAATAATTTGGAGTAGCTACTTGTGTTATATTACCTCGGACTCCAAAACTTGAAGTACCTTCTCCTCGCTGGCATACCAGAGAACTTTGCTTTGCTGGTGGAAGTTCATTTTTGTTGTTGCCATTGGATGATTTACTTCCTGAAGGTAAGCTAGTTGTGCCAGTTTCAAAAATTCGCTGTATTTGACTTTTGTATTTCTGCAATGAAAGAATCTAACATAAATGATAAACCCTTCTTAAAGCGATTACAAAGACAAAGGAAGATTAAACAGAATGAGTATCATGAATTACTTGATAGAAAATGAATACTTGATTCTTTAGATATAAACAGAAGATAACCTGCAGATGGCTTCCGACCTGGCGCACTGTTATATCAGGCACATCCATCAGTCTTAGAATTGATTTAGGACGAGCTTCTGAATCCAAAAAGAAAACAAGAAAACGAAAATAAGTTCTTAGTAATTCATAAGGGTGAATCATAATGCACCATTCCTTTCTAAGAAAAAAGCTTTACTTTCTCCTAAGGCACTTATAGCTGCTGTAAATTTGAGATGCAGGTCTGGAGTCCAAATGGCACGCGATTTTTTGTTGGTAGAGCTGCCATTGCTATCCTTCTTTTCCATCCTTTCCTCATTGTCTATAGTTTCAGAATCAGTTTGCTCTTTGTTTTTCTTAATCTTCTTCTCTTTCTCTTTCTCTTTCTCTTCTTTATCATCAGTTGGTCGCTTAACCCCAGGTGCTGTTTGTTTCTGGCTCTCTGTGGTTATCAACACTTCAACACCACCAGCCTCATTGATCTCAAGGACTTGAGAAACCCTTCCATGGTTAATAATTTTTTCACAATTTGGTTTATGCATGTCCTTCGTCGAGATTCTTATATTCCGATACACATGCTGCCACAGGTTTTTCATATCCTCCAAAGAAATTGGTTTCTCAAGGAAAAAGCATGCTCCTTCAGCCAGGGTTTTCTTGGCTATGTGAGCATTCATTTTGGAGGACATAACTGCATGAAAATTTAAGTTATCAAACAATTGCTACATAAGAAGAAATTAACTTCTGTAATCCAATAAATCAAAATATGAAAATTTGATTTAATATTTGAATCTTACATATGACAGGAATCTCCTTCTCAAGTAGTACTCGCAGAAAAGCAAGATTGTCCATATCTGGCATGTTAATGTCAGCCATTACTAGTTTATAGTGCTCCTTTTGATCCCTAATCATGGACAAAGCAACAGATGCCAGCTCGGTTGTGGTGACTGAAAGAAAATAACAAGAAATATACGGTTAAATTTCATTCAACATTCAGATCTATTTACCAAGTTGCAAAGAACAGGCATCAAGATAAAATCTCTTTGATACATTGTTATATCAGAAAGTAGATATGTTTAAAACTAGTTTACTAGCCCTCATACATTATTCTGGTTTGTTCAATTTAAATTTATATGTATGAAGGACTTCAAAAAATCAGATCCCGAAAAACAAGATGTGTCACAGCATTCGAACGCCAGTGCTTGAGCGTTTGAATGCTGTGAGACATCCGGATCCCGCCTAAAATGCACCTCCTAGCTTTATGCATCTCAGTTTTATTTGAAAGATCCACAGACCACCAAACATTTGTGTATTGACATAAATATGAACAAAATTTAATTATTGTTATTATTATGATTATTATATTACCCTTGAATGAGTATTGTTCAAGCGTTGATGCTGTGTACATGAGGGACAATGTGTCATGATCGACCAGCAGGATTTGGAGACCTTGTGCAAAGCTAGGGACACCACTAAAAATCTCTGTACCACTCATGTATTCCACTTTCGGCAGAAGAATAAGTTTTAAGATTGAGTGCAACAGAGAAAACAAGAAACCCAAAAGCTTGAATCTGAAAAAGAATTAGATTAAGCTTTAACTTGAATATATTTATATATAGGAACAAGTTCAACAGTCTCTGGCCCTTTGACTATGAAACTATGAAATAAGAAGAAGAAGAAGAAGAAAGAAAGAGAGAGAGAAAGAAATGGCCTTATTTCATTATTGTCTCAGTTTCATGCCTCAGGAGTCAGAACATTCGTGAACAAATTTTCAGGTCACTTGAATTATATGAAAAGTAGCAAAACCTCAGGCCAGATAGTCAAACAATGTTCAGCCCTGTATTAAGTGTAATAAATCTCACTTAGTGTGTTTGGTTTAAGAAAAAAAGTATCACACATAAAACATGCATGTTTTAGAATTTTGATCCTCTACTTGTCTTTTTTTACTTGTTTGTACTTGACTTATAATCTTAACCGTATATTTATTATCTAAAAATAGAAAATAAAAGATGAAATGAATTCGTATAAAAAGTTTTAAAAAAAAAAGTTCAAATAGAGAATCCAATACCCATGTTGTTAGGAATAATTATAAAATATTATTCAATTAAAAAATATTCCATATACAGTAGCTTTTGACCAATGGGCTTTTTGGGTAATTTACTTTAATTGAAAGTCCTTCGACTTGCATTCTTACCAATTAGAAAATATAAAAGCAGTTAGGCGAAATTCTATTTTAGAAGCACATAGAATTGTCCCGTTGGTAAATTCTTTGAGTTCTTGCGTAGCATGTAAGGAGTTACAGAAACTGTAGGGAAAAATAATTAAAGGAGGTGGAATATGTGATACGTAAGAACATTCAAATTAAATAATTAACAAATTCTGACAAATGTCTTGAAAATAAATGCCTTTTTCTTAAATAGTCTCAAAGAAATAATGAGTCAAAGTAGTCAGTTATTTGGAGTTTTAATTAAGTTTTTGAACTTAATTTGTTACACAATTGTTAAAGAAGATAGGAACAGATAGAATTTCACCCTTAAATAAAATAAATTTTTTGTTAAATTGGAGTGTTTGATTAGATTTTAATTATAATCTTTTAAATATGCGCAACTAAATTATTATTATTAGTTACATTATTACTCATAATTGAGTGGATGCGATCATATTCATAATTATGTGTGTGTTTATTAATTATTTTAAATGGAGGCGAACAAGCTCACAAAGCTAAAGCCGGCTTTGCCATACCCTCTTATTTGAAATTTTAATGAAGTTTTTTAACCTAATTTTTTACACAAGTGTCAAAAAAAGATAGAAATTCGTAGTTAGATAGATCCTTATTATTATATTCGAGTGTTAGATTATATTTTAATTATAATATTTTGTATATGCGCAAATAAATTATTTTTTGTAGTTACATTATTACTCGTAATTGAGTGCGGTCATATTCATAATTGAGTGTGCGTACATTAATTAGTTTATATGTGGCGTACTAATTGAGTTAACTTATGAGTGGCTTTCTTATTCCCCCCTTATTTGGAGTTTCAATGAAGTTTTGAACTTAATTTGTTACACAAGTATTACAAAATATAAGAGTAGTTAGATTTTCATTCATAAACCAAATAAATTTTTAATAAATTCGAGTGTTAAATTAAGTTTATTATAATCTTTAGTATAATGTTGAAATAATTTATTATTTATAGTTACATTATTACTAATAATTGAGTGCAAGTGCAATTATATTCATAATTAAGTGTGCGTACATTAATTATCTTATATGGTGGCAGACAAGCTAAATGAGCTAAGCGCGGCTTTCTTGTCCCCCCCTCGTTGTGTTGGTTTTGAGCGTTTTGAACATTTGGTTGGCGTTAGTTAAAAATGTAGTATTCTTTCGACTTGGATCATTTAATCACAATTATAATATGAAAAGATCTAAACTCAAAATCTAAAATACCATTTAATCTTAATGAAAATTAAGTTTAATAGAGGGATGAAAGTCTAAATTTCTAAAGGCAGAGGCTTTACATTGCATACACTTGTTATTAGATTTATAAATGCGAAACTCTCACATAGGGTGCCAATTTAATATTATCTGTATATTTAATTTCTTACAAAAATAAAAACTCCGAATAAGATCTGAAAATAAACCCATCTCAGTCTCACACTTACGCTGTTCGATCCAGCCCAGGAATACACTCTATGTTGGGTTATTAGGTCAAGTAAGGACCCAACCCGATCACCTATACCCAAGCCCCAACCCATAACCGGGACTTGGATGCTGACGGTCATATATAATTATAAACTATTCAATCTTATTGAGGCTTGGTCTTTCGAATTCGGCGGGACACTCAATAATTACAACTGAAATTGAAGAGACGCAGAGACTGCTTTCAGAGGTTGATGATGGTGAGGCTCTAATTCCTCATTAGGTTTCTTTTTTTTAAAAAAAAATTTCTCTTACAATTACATTATGTACTGTAAGTATCTCCGACTGTGATTTCTGATTCCAGGAGGAATTTTCTGAAGAGCTTGAGCCCTTATTCGATTACAGGCGCGTGCAGCCTCGCAATGTCATTTGCCTTGACGGTGAGCTCTTCTGTGCCCTCTATTTCGTTGATTAATTTGAGAGAAAACAAAAATTTCATGAATATTTGATAAAAAAAGGGAATTAATATCTTCTTCTTCTTTTTTTGAATTCAAACGAGGTTGAATCTTGACATTCAGTATTTGAAGCTTTTAATATCTTAGCCTTTTATATTTCTTGCAGATGATGATTTAGATGCGCCTGTAGCTTCTCCTTCGAAAAGGAGGAAGATTTCCAATTCCAAGGTAACAAATTCATATCCATATTATTTCACTGCAATATGTAATATGTGTGTGTAAATCAAATTCCATGTGATAAGAGGAATTTTTATGAATTGGAGTGTCTATCTTTGATGAATATTTATTTTATTGATATTATTGGATAATATTGGAACTAGGTTGAAAAGGTTGATGACACAGTGAAGGTGACAAATGTTATTGATTGTGAAGATAAGGAAGAGGAGGATTGGTTACCTCCTCCGCCCAAGGTTTCCACTGATGCTAAGCTGCGCGGTGAGGATTCAACCTTAAAGCAATTGAGGTATTCTAGATTTTCGGTTTGTGGCTATTGCTTTGCTTTTTGAACAAAATCTTCTTGTTTCATATGTAACTTTGTTTGGTGGTGTCGAAAGAAGTTAGAATAAGACCCTTTTTGAGTATGGTATAATTCATTTGGCTATTGTTCTTAGAATTTTTAGAGTCAGATTGCTTATGTTGTAGATGGTTTGAAGTAGGAGCCGTGTCTGCAATCTTTGTGAAAGAACGTTGGGTTTTAATAAATTTATTAGTCTAAAACATTAAGCCTTTATTTGGCTCTTAAAAATACTGATCATAGTTATTCTTGTTAATTTTGCTTCCCCCCTCCCCCCCCCTTCACCCTTTAATTTCTTTTGGGTTCTGGTTGCAACGTAATTTTGCTAATTATATGTGATTCATGCATGTAGATTAAAAAAGCAAGAGCTGGCATCATTTACACAATCAGCTAAAAATTTGTTGCAAGCTGTGGAGGAGTCTGCAAAAAGAGAAATCGGTAATTCAGTGCAGTCATCGTTGGAGATTGTTGCAGACAAACCTTCAAAGCCCCATGTTGAAAGAAACAAAATAGTTATATCTATTCAAGACAAGGGTGGAGTTAGGCAATTTCGCATATACATGGTATGTTGTGCAGAAAGTGTGAACCTGTAAAATATGTTTGTTTAGTGATTATAATGTGTATAATTTTTAAGTCTGTGGCCAGTTATTAATAGTAGGAAATGAAGTGGGGGTTCACCAAATCTTATAACATTAATTAAACACTGTTATACACCAAGGTTTTAACCAGCCCTTCTTCTTGCCTGAACTTGGGTACTGTTACAACTATATTTTCTGCATATTTCCTCTCTCATCTTTGTAGATTTATATTTCATGTTGTGGTTAATCAAATTTCTTCAAAAGGAATATGTGGTACGTTTACCTTCTCTTTGTAAATCTGAAATTAAAAAAAAAATAGGGAGATTCTTCCATGAAGTACATTTCCTTTCATAGTTCCTTTCTGCTCTCTCTCTTATACTTATATTTCTTTGTGGGCTATATGATATGAGACATCATAATTATATTTCTTCTACTTTGATAGGATGACAAGTTTGAGCGGCTCTTCAAAATGTATGCAGATAAGGTTAAGCTTGACCTCCAGAATTTAGTGTTTTGTTTTGATGGGGACAAAATAGGTCCAGCTGCCACACCTGATTCCCTTGGAATGGAGGACAATGACATTATTGAAGTGCATGCTACATCGAGGTGACATGGTAATGTATCATTGATCACTTGGCAATAAACCTTCCACTTGTCTCTCTTCATTGAACTCTGGCTTTTGGGCATATCCTTTTATCTATTATATTTTGGTTCAAATTTAACTTTTATGTTTAAACACATCTTTGTCCTGTAAAAGAAATTATGAGCACATCATATTGTTGTTCAGTTATGAGATTTGGTCATTTTGAAAAAGCACTGACAGAAATTTATTTTTTTAATTTGAAAGGGACAGAATTCTAGCAGAGTTGAATATGTTGTTTTTGGGAGGAAAACCCTGCCAGATTTCTCCTCTTTTACTTGTTTTGTTGCTGCTGTCAGTAAATTTTTGTTTTACCTATCTATTTGTTATCTTTTGCAAATTGTTATGAATAATTTAGTCTAAGTTCTACTTAAATTTAAAGTGCGAAATATTTTGTGGTGTTCTGTTATGTACTCAACGTGCTTTCAAATTCTTATTGCTTCTTCTTTCAATTCAGGTTTTTCGTCAACCCAAGGCACTCAAACCAGCAACTTGTTGATCATTTTTGGGGTGCTAGAATGGCCTTGATTGTAGATTTTTTGGTACGACTTTTGTTGTCCTTGTAGTGGTGCTTCCTCTCCAATTGTATAGTATATATTTTGAATTTGTGTAAGAAGCTTTTAAGTAGCCGTCATGAAAACATAGCTTGTGAAAAGAAAATACTTTTCACAATCTTATGTGGACTTCGAGTCTTCGTGTCTAAATTCGCCGATTGCAAGGTTTTGTCTTGTTAGTAGTTCCCATTTTAGGTGGGCTGTGCCCGTTATGTAGTTGATTCTTGATTGTTGTCGGATGAATACTTCGTAGTTATTTTCAGAATGTGATTTCAACAAACAAAACCCAATTTCATCCCCAATTAAGCTATTTCTAGAAAGTGATTTCAATAGAAGAGGAAAACTATATTAAAACGCGAGCTATTTTCATAATCAGTAAGGTACGATTCACTTTGACTACAAAATAGTGCCTTCACAAGTGTACCTACCATGTAATTTTTGTTTGTTTGTTTGTTTTTTTTTTCTTCTACGTGGAGAGAAATAAATATTAAATCCATTATAATCTTAACTCATTATCTAACCTTTTTATTACCAATAGAATTATATAGGAAATCAATATAAAGGTGAATCCTGTGTATTTGAATTGATTTTTTTTTTAAATGGAATACAAAAGAAAATCCCATTGCCCCAAGGCATGGCCAAATCTCACACCCATTTGGCGAGAGCAGGTAAGATTTTCGATTTGGATTGGGACGACAACCATCACTCGGGTCATACATTTCATGGATAACGTGGGTGATGGTCCCATTGTCCATGAGCCACGTCTTCAAATCCACGCTGGAAAGTTTACACTCGTAGATGTACACGTCAGACCATAAAAGTGTTAAAAAACGATGAACAGCAGCAGAAGAAGAAGAGGAAGATAATAAAAGAAGAGAAGAGAAGAGAAGAGAAGACGAGCTCAGTCACTCTGAGCGTCTTATTTTCGCTGGAAAATCACAGGTTTTTTATTTTTTGTTCCTATTTTTCAAAGATGTTGTCTTTGGATTTTGGAAACTCTCATTCTAAATTTCTGCATATTTGAAATTGCTTACTTCTGTTGAATTGTCATACTTTGGCATATTATATATGTCTAATTCACATCGACTAGTTTCATATCATAGAATGTTGATCTTTGGACAGTAATTTATGGATTATTTATTATAAGGTTCAATGACTTGTTTCACAACGATTCGATCAGATGTGATATGAACGACTAACATACATCGATAAGCATCTCACCTTAGCTTTTCAGCATCACCTTTTGTATTTGATCTGACAGCTGAGAAACTTGATAAAATATAAGAACTTAATATAGAATAATTCTTATTTATTCGCAATAATGAGAATTTGAGAAATATATATTGATGTTGGGGCAAACCAGCTTGTCTGGTTTAATTGCAATCAATTGCTTGTTATGTTAGTCTTATTTAGATCTTTGAAACTGTAGCAGTAAACCTTTTTCTTTTCCTTCTTAGTTAGAAAAGACAATATTTTTACTGTTGAATTTCTCTGGAAGCAGAAGGGTTTCAGCAGAATTGGTGTTTCAATTTGGTGGACTGCAAATGTGAAGCTTCACTTTGTAAAGTTCTGGAGGTCTTAACTATTGTGAAGAACAGAAAATGGAAATTTTTTGTGAGTTCTGCTCGGCATTAAGGCCACTTGTGTACTGTAAAGCTGATGCAGCATATCTATGCCTATCTTGTGATGCAAAGGTCCATTCGGCTAACACTCTATTTAACCGGCATCACCGTACTGTCCTATGTGATTCATGCAGACACCACCCAGCTTATGTTCAGTGTTTGGCTCACCAGATGTTTATGTGCCATGTGTGTGACAGGAGGCTGCACAAATCTTCCCAACATCAGAAACAGACAATCAGCAGTTACACAGGATGCCCATCTGCTAAGGATTTTGCAGCATTGTGGGGTTTCAAATTAAATGAGGTAGACAGTAGTGCACACCTGGAACAGTCTCTGTCCACTTCTAGTGGTGGTGGTGATTCAAACGTGGTAAACTTGGATATTCATGGACAGCCTTGCTCACATATTGAAGGCCTTCCAACATCACAACAACCAAATTATCCAACCCTGGTTCCAGGTTCTGAATCTGAAGTGGGATCAACCAGTCAACAATATAAGGTAGGCAGGAATAATTGACTTAAGCATATATATGGTTTATTTTAATCTTTAAACTTGACTGAAAATGAAAGTGGCACAATTGAAATATTCATTATGAAACTTTTAATGATAAAAGAACATGATTCTGTAATATAATGCTTCAATAGTTTTATATCTCGTTTATAATATCAATGCTTTTGAAAAGACTTGAGAGCATCAGAATTGGAGTTTCTCTGGATAATGAACATCCACCATGAAGGATGAGTTGCAATCTCCTGTGGCTGGTCTGCGGCATTCACAAAAGTTTCATACATTAAAATGTGTGTGAATGCTTGAGTAAATACACCAATTAAAGCATGCATCGTGTCTTCTTAATTGATGTATTATATCTTGCAGATATCTCGTGAAGGTCAAGACCATAAAAGCACTTGTTATATATTCTGCACCAGATTCTTGAGTTGAAAAAGCTTCAGCTCACTGAGGGGAATTGCACTTCACTTCTGATACGTGACCAAGAACAAAGTGACCTATCTTCTTCAGTAATAAAGCATATTTCAAACAGTTTCAATGATAATCTTGATCAGCATTTACAGCATTCCCATAATCTTGGTACTCTATTTCAGCAAAGAGACAGTCCGCTTCAGGATCATAAAGTTGACCCTCTGCCATTTCCAATTTCACAACTGGAGCATATGCCTTCATCTTCAACTATTGGGCTTTCTTTGCATACAGAATCCTTTTTGCAATGCAGAAATCTGGTTCAAAGTAGTCAGGTTTGATCAAAATCAGTGCAACTTATTCATCTGGACTGACATGTGGTAATAAATCAGTTATTTGTTTGCAGCTGTGGTCTCAAAATATGCAAGACCTTGGGGTTTGTGAAGACCTTGTTTGTCAGGATGATTTCAATATACCGGATGTTGATTTGACATTCCAAAACTTCGAAGAACTATTTGGAGGTGATCAAGATCCTATCAGAGCACTGCTTGATGATAAAGATGCATACTCTGCCGTGGGGAAGAATATGTCCCTCGACAAATTGGACAATAGCCAAGCAAGAACAATGGTAGTGTGAATTAAGACCCCCCTTTTCTTCATTCTTAGGAATACCATAATATAATCACCAAGGTTAATTTTGTCAATGATTAAACAAAGCAGTGGTTTTTGAGGCTAGGACTTGGGATTTCCCAAAACTCGTTTCCGATTTATACTTTTTCTTACTGTTCCTATATAATCATTTGACAGGATGCATCAGAGGCTTCATCTATTCACATTAATCAGTCAGCTGGCATGGACAAAGATACAGGTCACCCTAAATACAAAGTCCAAAACATTCCTGGAAGCATGGATTCTCGATGTCCTATTCGACCATCTTCTATTCTGTATCTCAAGGTTCTCTGTCGATGGCAGTGGTGCTGATTGTCATGGTAGCCGTAGATAGTATCTAATAAGTTTTTCTATGTGACCTGGAGGGTGGAAATTTGGAAGTAAGAGCAAATGCCATGATGAGGTACAAAGAGAAGAAGCATTCCCGATTGTAAGTATAAGAATTCACTATTCTGCCATGTCTTGTAAACCTCTCAAATAAATATTTCTGATAGAAATGTGTCGTTTAAGTGTTGCTCTCTTACAGCACATGCATTGTTATGTTCACTTTTCAGGCTTGAGAAACAAGTTCCATATCCACCTGGGAAAGCTACAGTTGATGTGCATAAGCAGGTAAAAAGGCCGATTTGTAAAGATAGAAGACTACGATTCCAATTCCGATTCCAACTCTATTAATGTGACAAGGAGTTAATGAACTTTTGCATGTTCCTTGTGGTTCTGTAATTTGTACATATACCATCTCCAAAATGAATCAGTGCCACGGTGCTCTCATGTACACTAGTGTGGAGAGCGAGGCAGAATATTCGACAAAATGAAAATTAGGAAGCCCTGTAAGCTTTCTAAAAACTCGATGCTAGGATAAATATAGAGATTGCCATTAAATGAACATTAGAGATTTGCTATTTTGGGCTCTCTTTATTAAGATAGCTACGTGGAACAAGTAAAACTTGGGCAAAGTTAATGAAAATGAAAGATAAACTATTCAGTTTGGTTAAAGATTAATAATTATATTCAGAATATGTGTTGCAATAATTATAAAAAAAAAGTGTGTGCAAGACTGTTATTGGGAGGGAATTTGGGTATCTTATATATTAATTATGATTCACCAAACATTTGATATAAGATTTTGATGGGAGAGCTAGATATTGGAAAATCTTGCGGGTAGTTATAGTTGTGATAAAGAAGCAAACTCCTCCCAAACCAATTCTTCAAAATACAACCAGAAAATTGAAACCCTTAAGGGAAAAGAGGCCAAGATCACCACCATCACCCGCTACTCAATAAGCTTCCAAACCAAGCAATCATATTAATCCTAATTCTCTAACCACCTTTCACAGCATATGCTGTGACTCACCTTACCTTCCTATAAATTTGTTTCTTTTTTTTTAATGAATGAATAAAAATGCAGAACTATTAAGATGAAGTAATTTAATATATTTTTACGCAATAATTTTGAAAAGTGTAAAATTATAATTTGATGGAATAATTTTAAGATACTTCTAGTAAAATATGTCGAATCTAAAATCATACTTTAATTAACACGTTCAATTGAATTGAGAATAATTATGAAAAGAAAAATATACATTATTCATAGACTTGATTTAATCATCTTGGATTGAAGAGATTAACACCATTAATTTGCTGTGTCTGTGATGACCATTTAGTTAGACTCGATACGGCCACATTTATATCACAGTGACTGTGCCTCGTAGATAAAATTTAAATGTGAGGGTAATAAAGTCATTTTAGTAGATGTTCTGAAGTTGTTACTGATGCACGCACGTGACTGAGGGCTTGCTAATCGCCCAACTCTTAACTTCATGAAGCCGAAGACATCGAGAGAGAGAGAGAGTAAATGTATGTACTGCCGGTGTGTTTCTTGAACAATTTGAACATCGTTGGATCATCACCAATTGCATCAAAATCCAAAGGCTCAAATCAACGAAATAAACGACAACTCGCTTCTCAGTCTCAAGACTCTTAACTGAATCGATGATTTTAAATGACTAAAACACCCTTGTCTAGTTCAAAGTAGCTGGTCTAACAATAAGGGCAGATCAAGTAAAAAACCGTAGCAGCTGCATCGATCGTAAAGCCGAGCTGGCATTCAGTTGAGCACTGTCACAAAAACGGTTTCGGATGCGTTTCGCTACTTTTGTTTCCCTCCAAATCTCCCGCTCTTTATAAACCAGCAATGCACCTCCATTCTTCAACTCTTCTGTCTCAGATCGGAGAAGGCGAAGCTTCTTTGTTCTGCTTTCTCTGCAGCTTCTGAGGTAAACCATTACTATTCCTTAATTTCTCTCCGATTTGTTATTTCTGTACTACTTTCTGATTAAAGATCCAACCAGCTTTCGTTATCTGCTTTAATCTTAGTTCGATTTCTCATCAATTTGTTCGTCTCTATATTGCTTCTCGATATGTGAAATCTCTGTTGCTAGCTTAATTAGCTTGTTTTTGATGACTTTGATCCATTTCTTGAAGTATAAACTTAAGCGCAATTTTTTCTCAGTCTTTTTCGATCAATTTTCTCGAACGGTAATTCAGAGATTCAGAACAGTGCTCTGTTAAATTCCAGAATATAATTAAAAGAAAAGTCAAACGAAAACTGCAAGAAAAGTATGATTCGTGTTTGTTTGGATATTGCTTTTATTGATTATGTTCGTGTTGGTTCTGTAATTCATACACAGCAAAACTCCAATCGAAAATGCAGAGCAACACCACCTCCTCCACCGCCAATGGCGCCACCTCCACAATATCTTCATCGCCGCTCAAATCGCAGCCTCAGTCAGATGACGTTGGATACGCTTCTCTCTACTCTGCTATCTTCGATCCCAAACCCTCCCTCACCCCTTACGACACTGAATCACACTCCGACGCGACCTCAACTCGCCGCCACCACAAACTCTACCACTCGGTTCTCGTCCAAGACCACCAGGAGATGGTCAATCGCCACAGCCTCTGCCTCAAGCGCCTCCACGAGGCCGCCGAGGAAGCCGACGCTCTCCGCCGCGAAAACAACCACCTCCGCACCGTCAACCTCGAGCTCAACAAGAACCTCAGTCTCCTCATCAACGCATCCATGCAGAAACAGTTCGGCTCCCCCAGTGCTGCTGCTTCCGTGCAGAGGACGCCGTTTGGGATCGTCAACGCGCTTCGCGGCCTGAGTATCAATGAAAAGGAGGATGAGGAAGTTTCCGACGAGAGCCCTACGAGCGTGATCGAGAGCGAGGACTCCGAAAATGCTGACGTGGAGAGGTTTTCGCTGCCGAAGAGTATCTCTGTGAGGTCCAACGGGTACGTGAAGGGTGCTCAGGCCGGTGCTAGCAATGCCGCCGCTCGGACTCGGACCGTGACTCGGCCTCGAACCGCCACTACATTCAATGCTTCTTCAGTAAGCCTTTAATTACGGATTTACTTTTTTAATGTTTGCTTTTATTCACGGACATGCCATATTGCCATGCTTGATCTTTAATCTAATTACTGCGGTGGTTAATTTTGATTTTACTTGGTGTGTTTGTGTTTGTTTTGCCGATTGTTATTGTTTATTGTTAGCTTGAGAAATAAATTTTTTGTTGAATTCCAATGGAGGATGAGCTCCATTACTTTCTTGACCTGTTTAGTGTTCTTAAATGTGAGGTAACAATCTAAATGTGATGTAACAAACTAATGATTTTTCATTTTTACAGTAATAAAATATTTTTATGTATATTATCAATTCATAATTTTGTTTTTGTGGTTGAAGTATCTATTCATAATTCAGTACAACTAATTTCTGGTACTGAATTCAATAATTATTGGGTGAATTCAACTAATTTCAGGGTAGATATGGCAATGCGCATGTCCTGTTTGTAAAAATGAGCAAGTTAAGAGATGAGATGATTGTATATTTCCATCTTTAAGTGATTGTGTGTGATGGTGATTGATGGTGCAGCAAAAGGTTTACGTTCGTGGAGGAGGAGGGGTGAAGCAGGAGGAGCCACTTGAACTGGAGGTGTACAACCAAGGCATGTTGAAGACTGAGCTGTGCAACAAATGGCAGGAGTGCGGTGCATGCCCATACGGAGAGCAGTGCCAATTCGCGCATGGGATCGAGGAGCTACGCCCTGTAATTCGCCACCCACGCTACAAGACTGAAGTCTGCAGGATGGTGCTTTCCGGTGTTGTCTGTCCGTATGGTCATCGATGCCATTTCCGTCACGCCCTCACTGACGAGGAGAAGTTCATGGGTCACAATAAGCCCAGGTCACTCAAGCTGGACAGGTAAAAATATCATGTTTCATATATGATCATGACGGCAGTAATAAGAGAAATTGATGAGGTTGAGTAAAGTAGACATGTTTATATTACATATGCCTCAAATGGGAATATCGTATATAATAGTAATACTCATTATCATGTGGTAAGTGTGCGCAGTATGGAGAACATACATAAAATAACAATAATAATTAGTGTCATATATGTACATGATGCTGCGGTAAAAGTGAGGAAAATGTATAAAGCTTCATTCCCAGAAGAAGGTGGAGAATAGTTAATGTTTCCAGATACACTAGAGAGATATGCACTCTTTTCCCTTTTGTAGCTGTTGATTTGGGTGCCTTTAAATAAGACATTTGAAGCATCCCAAATTAAGCAACCCAAAAGAAACTCTTTTTAGTGATGTTATTTGATTCTAATTGGAATCAATGAATCAAAGCTGTTCCTCTCGCTTATTTGCTGTATGGTTCCTCTGTGTTGTGCTTCAAGTAATGCTCTTTTCGTTTTTGGTGATACAGTGGTGGTCTTCTTTTATTTTAGCTTTTTACAAATTATTACTTTAAATTTTGTCTGAAAGCCCATTTATTTACAGTGAAGGAATCAATGAATCAACCACACTTATTTCTCTAAGTTTTGCTGGGGACAGGCACTACCCCATGTACCCCATCCTATCCATATTATACCTACTGTGATTTATGCATCCTTTTATATATCTTGCCATTTATAGGTTCCTTGGCACCACCATGTATCAACTTTAAACAGTAATAGCAGGCGACTGACTTTGGGTTGGGAAAAATGGCAAACTGAAAATTTGTGCCCATCTTGTTTCAAGTGGTGTAGATTGCAAAATAGATTGGGTCTTGGGCCTCTTGGACCTTACGCGTTTGGAAAAATAAAATAAAATAGAGGACTGGGTTTGGAAACGCATCAGTCGAAGCCTTGTAAAGGCTTGAAAAATAAGATGGGCCCAAGAAACGGAGAAAAAGGAAAATGAGGAGGGCCTCGGGAGGCCCATTAGGGTAGAAGCCAGATTAAGGAGAGGAGTTCACCAATCCTATAAACTGTTACTATGGAGAAGGTGTGAAGGATTGAATTAAAGAAATGGGAGAAAGGGGAAAGGGAGAAAGGACTTGAGGAAGTTATTGGATATGGGTGAGTCGGTAAGAAACAAAACATGTTCATCATCTTCCATCCCTCTTTCCGATTCCACCCATTCCGATGATTTCCTTCGGTTCCTCCTTTTCCTCAATTTTCTGATGCTCATTGCGGCTAGATGGTATGCTCGCCTGCTCTCTCTTTTTCACCTCCCTCTTAACTTTTTTTAATCTCTCTCTGTGATTCTTTATCAAATATGCTTCTAATTTTTTCTTATTTTCAAACATAACAGCTTATTGATTTCAATTACCCTCTGCTTCTCTAATCTCTTTGTTGATGTATTAAGTAAGGACTTTGAACTAGGTTCTCAACTTGTGATGGGTTCTTAATTTTCCAGATGTATAAATAAATATCAGCTAAGAGAAAAAGAAAATTGATGTTTATAAGCACTACACAGGACTTTCTGTGCTAAACCGTGTAAAACTAAGAAAGCTTAACAACGGAAGAGGCTTATTATCTCTATTCTTAAATCTTTATCGAGCTGTGCCACATCTTATATCCAGCCAATTTTCAAAGAATACAAGTTTAACAAGGGGGACTTACTGCCTCTAGCTTTCACCATTCTATGTCCTGCTTGTTTTACCCTGGCACTCTAATTCGTATCCCGACATTCCAAAAGATTGCCTATTCAAGGATTACAAAATTTAGAAAATAGTTGAGTTCCAGTCCTTTTTTCTTTTCTTTGGTGAGTTCAACAATTCTTGGGTAGAATCAACTCCTTGTAATGTGAGGTGATGATGATAATTGATCTTTTGGGTTTCCTGTTTTGGGTCCAATATTTGGCCCATTCACAAAAGAATGAAAATGTACTAACTACTCCCAAAGAAAAAAGTGCAAGAAAAATAAAAATTTCAGTAATTCCTCAATGGGACCTTCCTTAGAAGACTTTCTATAAAAGTTTAGTCTATCTAAAGACTAAATATCTGTTTAAACATCTCTTTCGGACCACATACATGTGAAATATCTAATGTAGCGAAAATGATTTTCAAATAATTTTGATAATGAAGTTATGGAAGAAAAGAATAGGATCAGTCTTTAATCAGTCTACTATTTTATATATTATCAACTTCTAGACCGTGTAGTTAAACTTTTAATCAGTGCACTATTTTTATCTTTTTAGCTAACCTTCTACTTAAAAAAAAAAGTTTTTTTATGCAAATATCACTTGGACTAGAAGGGATGTGTTCTCATACCACCTAAATTTTTTTTTTACCATGTATCACCTGAAATTATTAATATGTGCCAATGTAACACCTATAGTTAATTTTTTAGTTAAATCATTAACTTTTTTCTCAAATTTTCAAATTTACCCTTAAAAAGTTTTTGTTTTTCTTAATTACACTTGAGGACAAATTCGAAAATTTGAAAAAAAATTGATAATTTAACAAAAAATTGATTGTAGGTGCTACATTGGCACATATTGATAATTTTATATGGTAAATAGTAAAAAAAAAGTTTGGGTGGTACAAGAGCACACCCCCTATAATTCAAGTAGTATTTACATAAAAAACCCTTAAAAAAAATTGATCAATACTCGATAGTCTCTGATTTTATTTTATAAATTGAATTCCCTACTAGACTTTTTGGTAACCTAACTACAACAAGCTTTTAATCTTGGTCTCTCATTTTGCTCTAAGCCCTCGCCATGTGGCATATACGTGCACTGTTCACCAACTTGTACGAATCTGAAAATTTAAATATTTGTACTAATAAAGAGATATATACTTTCATTTATTATTTATTATAAAAAAATGAGCGGGACTTTTTAATGTCAGCAGTAGCACTTGATGCGTGAGTTATGGCCTTTTAGAAACCGAGGCAATACTTTTTCGTAATTTAATTATTCTTTGTTTCTGAGTCAAGATTCTCCATTAATTACTTCCCCCACTTGGCTTTTCGTAGGAGGCAAGGGATAGGGACAGCTCGTGTCCCGACTCTCGATCCCATCAATGCATTTATTTTCAACCGTTAAATGTTATCGGCACGGAATCTTTTTACAATACAAGTTTGTATTTTAGTACAAATTAAGATGAAGGACAGTGAGTGAGTGAGTGAGTGAGTGAGTGATTGAGAGAGACTGAGACAGAGGAGACGAGAAAAGAGTTGCTGCAAATTTTTGGGTATGAGGTGATTGGAAAGGATTCATACATATTCCTTGTTTCCTTTCCGAGACCTCCTAACCCAATGATTTCCAGCGATTTATTCCTCCCAATTCTTGTTTGGTTGCTTGGAAAGAGTCGTGGGAAAGGCAGGCCTTAGGAAGTTCTTGGAATCGGTGGCTAGAAAAGAAATAATCATTGAATGAATGGAAACTCCATAGTTCTTGAATTTCTTTCCTACGCCTCCGATTCCACCAATTCCCTTAGGTTTCTACCTTTCCCTTTCTTCTTTTTGTTACTGATAATTTGATAACTAAACACATGAATTAATTAGTTTCATACAAATTAACCCATTTCGATCATTTCTTCTTGTTTGAGACTGTCCCCTAGATTTAATTTATCACAGTTTTTATTTCTCTAGTTTGCTTGGTGCGTGCAGGTGATGCCAATCTGCTAGCAAATGAAGGAAGATAGATATATCATGTATGTATATACAGGAGTGGCAGGACTACAGAGTCTACAGTCTACAGAGAAATATGATCGATGAGAATCCGGAGATGGAAAGCAACCGATTCCTGATTCGGGTCCCATTTATTCCCATAAACCCTTTGCAATTTCCTCCTCAACCTTCTGCGATCTGTATTATAAAAATATATATATTTATATATTTTCATTCATGTATCAAATATCAATGCATTCTGTTTGATTTGGTTATTTACTTATTTATAATGAAGTAGTTCAGTACATACAAATATTTATAAAATTTTGTTCTGTAAAAACACTTTATGAGCATTTTTATAATTTGGAAATACTTTTATTTATTTATATTAAATGCAATCAAAAGATTTTTTGACGGTTCAAACGAATTAATTTCTTACTTGATTAGCACACAACACCATATATCATCATAATAGGCGACTAAAATTTTGGATTGGCCAATGACTGAGGATAAAAGTTCTTCCACTTCAAACTTTCCTTCTCCCTTCTAATAAAAAAATAGACAGCTAAAATCTTAAATTAGGTCTATCCGAAAATGTTTCTTAAAAATTTAACACCAATTCAGTCAAACTGACCAAAAGAAACTGTTGCCAATGATGTTATTTTGTTCAAATTGGAATGAATGAATGAATCAAAGCCATTCTCTCAGTTATATTTTTGTTGGTTACCTTGTTTGTGCTGCCGCGTTGGCCTGTTGGGGGTAGGGCAGTGCCGCAGTGGCTTCAAGTAATGCTAGTTATGGTTTTACTTGTTCTTTCTCATATTATTACCTTTTAAATTTTATATCAACAAATTATTAATTTGATCTGGAAAGGCGACTTGACATTATGGGGTATAGGCACCAATGCCATCCATTTTTAGCTCAACTCTAAGTTGTATAAGCTAGCCAGTCCAAACGGTCAGGGTCTGAAAAAATAAGATCGGTCCACAACTCGAGAAAATGGGGTCTAACCCACTACCCCAAACTCCTCAAGGAAGAGAAGATGAGAGTGAACCGGACGGCTCATTCATTAGCCTCCCCAACTCATTACTCATTCAGTCATTCTTCAGATTAACCCCATTTTGCATTAAATAATGTTCATTTCTCTCCCCCGTGGTCATGGACTCATGGGAGTCGTTTACTTGTCACATGCCATCACAAACTGAGGAAATGTTGTTGGGCTCAGCCTACCCAAAATGAACCCACTATTCCCAAAGAAAAAAGGGGTAAATATATAAATATAAGGGTAAATAGTCATTTTGGTCCCAGACTATTACACTTGTCTCAGTTTAGTCCCCAAACTTTTAATTTGGAAAATTAAGGACTTTAATTTTTTCAATTTTGCCAATTGAGGACTTTTGCATTAATTTATACATTTTTTATCCAAATTTAGTGAAAAATAAAGGAGGAAAAAATGATGCATGAGAAAAAAATTGTATGGTCTATATGAAATGAACCATTTTGCTCTAAAAAATGACTTTACATGGTGTTATAAAAATAAAAATTTGGATAAAAAATGTGTAAATTGTTGGAAAAGTCCTCAATTGGCAAAATTGAAAAAGTCAAAGTCCTTAATTTTCTAAATTAGAAGTCAAACTAATACAAGTGTAATAATTTGGAACCAAAATAATTATTTACTCTAAATATAAAAGCATCCATCGATTCCATCCACTTGTCCTAAATTAATATTTTTTAATATGGATGCATGGATCATCATATCATGTCTGCTTAAACTTTACGCTATGTTTATTATTTATTAAACATCTATTTCTCGGTTCAAATCATTTAGCTGAGTCTACTATTCATTCAGACACTAGAATAATCTCTCCGTTTTTATACTGTACATTGCATATACACGTGACTGTCCTCTTATCACGCGGTGGTTGGTCCCGACTCTACCAGCTTTCTTGTTCTTATCTTCTTCCCCATTATTTTATTGGTTTCAACGAGTTAAAAACGCGTTTGGAATGTGGAATTCCCACACAAAACATAGTTAAAAGGCAAAGCCATATACAGTTGTTCACTGGGTCTGTGTCTGTAGGCTCTGTAGAGAAGAGGGAAAGAGATAAAGCTTGAGGAAAATTTTGGGCATGGGAAGTTCGGCAAGAAAGTAGTAAAGAGGGCTCACCTCCTCCTTACTTTCTTATAATTATTATCCTACCGATTCCTCCCATGCCAATGATTTCCTCATGTTCTTCTCTTTCCCTTAATTTTCTTACTTTGAAGAAGAAGAATCAAAATGATGAAAGAGGGAATGGGAGACAGCACCTGGAAGTTGTGGGTTGGGTGGTCGCAGGAAAAGACCATCGGCTCACTCGTAACTTGTCTTTTCCCAGACCACCCATTCCTATCATTTCCAGCTCTTTCTCCCTTTCCCTAACTCTGCTTCATTTGGATCTGTCTATCTCTCTATCTATCACTAGCTTCCTTCAACCTTGTAAGCTCTGCAGTTTGGTAATATTTCTCTGTTATCTTTTATCTTTTATCTATATGTTTATTCATTCATTATTGTTTCTATTTTCATGCAATATTACTTTTCATGTGTAAGCAATTTATAAAGTTGTTATTGATGTTCAACTAGATTGATTATCCATATGTGCTTTTCTCAATACTTGGCTCCAATTCAGTCTGTCAGTAATGGCTACTGCGAGAAGGGTTAATGAGTAATGCTAGTGCCATATCCTATCCTCACAAGAATCAATTGATGCTCTCTCTTTGCTCATCTGTACTGGAGACTACTGGTTGCTCTTTGTTTAACCCTAAGCTCTTAAAGTTGGTTCATCTTTCAAGACTTCAGCCTCTTGCCCTACTGAATTGTAATCTCTATTTTTTTTTTCTTTTGTTGGTTTATGAAATTGAAATTATATTTGGTCGAATATGAAGAAAAAAAGAAGGGAAAAATGAACACCTTAGCCAAAAGTAGAGGGAAAAACGAACTTGTGAATTATGATCTTTTCCACTGAATCACAATTAATCAGCAACACATTGATGGAAGAAAAGAGTAATGTGATAATTGTGATCCAATAAAAGTTAAAACCACCCCAAATCAGATCAGAAGTTAGGGTCCTATAAAATTTAAATTTCCCAACATATAAATAAAAGTAACAAAACAAATTTGATTATCTATCATGTCTCAGAGTAATCCCATAACCATCTAAACTATTATAATGACAATTGACAATTGACAATTGACAATATGTTACTCTAATCTTCAAATTAGATATCCCAACTACAAGTCTACAATACAGTAATTGACAATATATAATAAGCATATCTTGTGTTGCAACTTGCGTATTATAAACAAATTAATCATATGGTTAATTATTGAATTAAAGGTAAGTTAATAGGATGCCAACAGTTACACCTCTGTGTCAATACGAAGGTTTACTGTGCATATCTTTCTGTATAAGTTAAAAACAAAGTGATGTACACTGCATATCTTTCTGCATAAGTTAAAACAAAGTGAGGCGATAATTGAGTACTTTTAATTTTTTCACTTGTTTTGTTGAACGTTAAATTTGTTCGCTTTGTCTTTCTAACTTTGCTTTACAAATGATTTTTTATAGATAAATTTTGTAATTTTCAATTATTAAATTTTAATCAAATTTAACAATCTCATATTTGTTTTGAAAATATATAATTTATTTTTTACAATTATATAAAGATTATTTAATAATATTGTAAAAATTTTAATAACTAAATATAGTTAAAAATGTAAATGAAAATATAAAATTCAAAAAACAAAGTGAAAAAGATTAGCTTTAAGCCTTTAAGAGAACAAAGTAAAAATAAAAAATAAAAAAGTTTTAGAAAGTATGAGGGTGTATTATATATTTATATGACGCGAATAAACCGACCCTGCTTTCAACTTTCGCTTTTGTTTTTTTGTTTTTGTTTTGTTTTCTATCAAGTAAGTAAGAGATAAATAATTCCGTAGGCGCATTGAATGAATGCGGGTTTGAAAACATTTGAATTCCAGAGTCATAAAAGGTGACGGGTGAAGACCAAAACCAAAAGAATCGATGGAGCCAGACCTTGGGAAGAGTAAGATTTTATCATCAATTTAAGAGATTATTATTCCAAATTTAATAATTAAAAATTGAATGGGGACAAAATCGTAATTTGCTATAGAAATGTACGCTTACGATATGCCTGTCTGACATGACTGGAAAAGACTGAATCTCATTTACTCTGTTTCTTGTTCTTATCGTGAAAAATGCGGATTTGAAAATTTATGAATCCGAGAGTAACGGCAGAGCTCTGAGTGTCCCGGTAGCATTGCTCTTACTATAAATTGAGAGTCACAAAGCAGAAGAGTCTCCAAGCCATTGAAGAAGAAAACTTGCAAAAAGGAGAGGGAAAGGCTGGCTTGAGGAAGTTTTTGAAATGGGGGATTAGGAAAAGAATTAACGAAATAAAACTCACTGTTTTTCAAACAGCCAAAATTTCTTTCCTATTCCACCCATCTCACAAATTTCCTTAGGTTTCTCCCTTTCCCTTTATTCTCTAATTTTATTTCCAAATTTCCATGCAAACTCACCTTTCTGTACTACTGATTTCCTACTTACAACTCTCATCTCGTTCCCCAACTTTTCCTGCTCATATTTCTGTTTTAATATTTATCTTGCTTTTATGCGGAATTTTTTGTTTGTTTTTATTGTTCAATTTTATAGCTGATCATCTGATGTGGTGTGCAGTATTATATAAATTAGAAATGGTAATTAATTTTGATAATTAGGGTTGGATTGGATGTTTTGCAGGTTTTGCTTGATGCTGTTTTTGTACCTGTTCTTTGCAGATTTAACCAAGAACAAAAGTAAGGTCTGCCGTGCGCGGTTAAAAGCTGAGCAAATTTGATCAACTTTGTATGAAAAATTGTCTTCACTCTCGAGTCTGCAATGTATAGTTTAACTGTATATTCGAATGTATGTGTATCAGTTTATTTTAACGAAAATCAATAAAAGTCCCCTTGCACTTGCTCACTTTCTCCTTCACTTATGCTGCTTTACTGTTAAATTTTGATTATAAAATCGCCAAGTCCACTGGAGCCCAGTTGCTGTCATTTTACATATTCCCTTTTACACGTACCCATAATCTGGACCATTCTTTTAATTTGCTATCCACAAATAAGTAACAACTTCAAAACTTGAATTAGCAAACAATAAACTTCAACTATAAACTACAATCAGCAAACAATTCACAAACTACTCGGAAATACTCTAATCCTCCTCTCTGACCCCTATAAATAAGTATATAAACAGAGCAAATTTTTCTTTTTGAATGTGGGAGATGGTTAAGTTGCTTTAGGTTGTATAGTTTTATTTTTCTTGTAAGCTGTTGTTTTCTAGTTCTAATTTATCATTTCATTCAATACCGGAAGGAAAGTAAATGAAGATAAAACACTGTCACAAATAAAAAAGAGTTGGGGGATACAATTTGCGTGACCTAATGACAGCAAAAGACTGATTGGTTTGACTGTCCTAGCTTCCCATGCACAATAAAATGAGCAACAGAAGAGTTGGGAGCCAACGCCAATATTAACTTGAAAGAGGAGAGGGAAAGGCATGCCCGAGGAAGGGCTTGGAAAGAAATTTCTTGCCATTCCCACCCGTTCCAGCAACTTCCTAAGGTTTGTCCCTTTTCCTTTCTTGTTTATATTTAGAAGTAGACAAACTATTTCCTTTGCTTTTTGTTAATTTGAGAGATGAGAAGTGATTTTCCTTTCAAATTACTTATCTTATTAAGGCTTGGCATATCAAAAGTGGGCCTGTTATGGTTTAAATTGGAGGTCTAGACCTAGAGAAGCCCAGTAATTGTTGTTAGTCTTTTCATTTAAGCACAGGAATCTCCAAAAACCCCAATATAGCTAACCTACCTAATCTGGAGAAATAAAGCAGTGTCTTGTAGTGGTTGTGTTAGAAAAAGTGAAAAGCATATCCCCAGTCCCCACCATGATATGCCTTATCAAAGACGACAAAGAAAAAGAAAATAAAGCTGGTTGGTGGGGGACCCGAAAGATGCTAAATTGCTAAGTTCTTTGCTGCATAGGCTAATATTAATTCAATAATATCATGGAATATACAATAATGCATGAGAAAGACTTCAACCCTAATATCGAAAAAGCCGGTCACGTGGGTTGGTTGAAGTGAATGCCGGGTTTGAAAATGCCCGATCCGACCCATGAACCATAAATAAATGGTGACGGATGGTGAGCAAGTGGGCAAACCCGAAGCCATTGATGAAAGACGAGGAGTGGTGGGAAAGGCAGGCCTCTGGAAGTTGTTGAAGTGGGTGGCTGGAAAAGAAAACAATGAAATGAAACAGCCTCTGTTTCTAAATTTCTTCTTTCCTACGCCTCCCATTCCACCAATTTCCTCAGGTTTCTCTCTTTCCCGTTTCTTCTTTAATAATTTCATTTTGTTACCCCCAAACAGTGAACAGGTCTAGATATCAATGAATCTCATTCAAATTACAAACCATTTTCTTTTCTTCAACTTCTTCCCAAAACTGCTCTGCTCTTGGGACCTAATCACTTTTTCTACTTAATTATCTCTCTTACTTGTGTGGCTATGTTTTTCCTTTATGGTTTCGTTTGATTGTTAAGGTTATATTGAATAGGATAAATGATAATTTAACGTGTATTCTTAAAGAAAAAATATGAGGATGGATAAATTATAAAAAAAAAAATTTATCCATTAGAATTCTCTCAAAATAATGGGAATTATGCTCCATTAAATTATTTTCTTGGAGTTAGAAAGCAATCTCTATCTTCCCTAAATATATATAAATTTTGACATTATTCTTTTCAATCCACTTCTAAATACCAAACGAGATATATGGATCATAAGTTATATGTTATATATTCTTTGCAGATCCAAGAGCCAGAAACTTACAATTACAGATCCATCATCCATGATTCAAGTGAAGTGAGCTCTGCTGATCGAGCCCCACAGGGCCACAACAAAAAACCAGATCGAGCAAATATATTATATATTGAACTTGCAGTCACAACAAGAGAGTGACCAAGTAATAGTCCCAAGACAAACTGATTGATTACAGTCAAGCTGGACGGTGTCCTTGTCATTCTAGCAAATGCAAATTATTATGGATTAAGTTTTTCAAGCCTGCAATGTATGCTATAGCTTCAACTGTATTTAGGGAAGTATTTGTATGTATCAGATAACTTTTAACGAAAATCAAGAGAAATTTGTCGCAAGCCTGGAATTTTTCTCTGAATTCTCTGTTTTTTGGTGCACTTTCGTTTGGTTTTAATGATATGATCTTCAATTTCTCACGGAATTCAAGCTCTAAATTTACTGGACACTCGCAACGAGCTAGTTTAACAGTAAACTATAATCAGCAAGCAATTTACTTACAGAGAGGAATATTTTCTGGGAAAGTCTCGTTTCTTTCCTATCTTCAAGAGAGGTTTGACGTGTTTGTGTAGAGGAATAATTCCATGTAATTTTCTTAAGCTCCAAATCCTATTGCTTGAAGTAAATTGTGGAGACTAATCACGGTTATGAATAAACTTTAAAACTATACCAAAAGGTGGAAGTGTAGTTATGAGTTATGATCAGACTTTTGTTTGGTGGACAGAGGCCATGGCTTCATGGGTTGCATTAGTTAGTTTGGGGCT
This sequence comes from Purshia tridentata, assembly GCA_003254885.1. NCBI lineage: Eukaryota > Viridiplantae > Streptophyta > Magnoliopsida > Rosales > Rosaceae > Purshia > Purshia tridentata. The sequence goes on from QANT01007445.1 coordinate 73,192, forward strand.
TAGGGTCGAATCTTCTTCCATGTGAAAGTTGAAGCCCATTAAAATGGACATGGACATGAACATGGACTTATATGAAAATGGGCCAGTTTTTGTTTAAATTGAAGGCCCGGAGCAGCCTAGTCGTTTTCATAAGTTACTTTAACCACGACTGAAGAATTCCCAACGTAGCAGACAAACCTGATCCTGAGAAATAAAGCAGTATGTTGGAGTCCTATTCTGAGAAAACGGTATATCCCCACTATGATACGCCATATCAAAGATGACAATCACTCATTCACTATAAGACAACAATAAAGAATAAAGGGGACCCTCTAAACGAGGAAACCCAAGTAAATAGATTAGCTACCCAATCTTGTTTCAAACCCAAGATGCTAATTTTCTTGCCAATATAATATAATACAATAACATATATTATCAATTTATCATGCATGATAAAGAAACTGTTTCCCGGATCTCCAAAAAGCCAGTCATCAACGAAAATGAAAGATTGGAAGGCCTCGTTTGGTTGGTTCAATGTAGTTATTAAGAAATTAATTCATATGCAATTTCATGAAAAAAAGAATATAAGATTCCATTCATATTTTTGGTAATGTTGGGAACATAACTTAAGAAATAAATTTTTATTTACATTCTCATGTTATGCTTTTTAATTATATTCTTATTTATTGCATAATAGTTAATAAAGGTATATGATTGAAATGGTATTCTCCATTGTTAATAGGGTTAATTTAGTCTTCAAAAGTTGTAATTAATGATTTTCCATGAAAAGGACATTGACTCACGAATAGGAGCATCACTTTCTTGTGAAGCTTAAATTATTTTTCCAAGACTTTACTTATCAAAAATGGAAATGAAATATTTTTCCATTCTCAAATCTCAAATTCATGAGCCAAATAAGGTCAAAAAGTAATCATCAAATTTTGCTAGAATGACATACATGTATTTTATTCAAGTATTGGTGGATAAATTATAATAGCTTCAATAATTTATTTTTTTTAGAGCAACAAGTTTAATAATATTGATTAATTCAAAGTTAGCTTCTAGTATTGTATTCCATGTTACACAGTAAAAAGGAAAAGGTAAAGGAAAAGTAACTCGTTCTTTCCTATGGTTTGCAAATGCAACGCTTGCATGCCTTTCTATGAGTGAACGAGGGATCCAATGCAGAGGAGGCGTGCGTGTTCGACCCGGTTGCGCTTTTTGGTCCAATAGAGCGCCGTATATGGCTTGAAACGGCTACAAACGGATCGGTTTGGGAGTGGGACCCATACTTTGCTAGCTAAGATACACTACCGAGGCCCTCACGCGCCGCTTCCTGTCCACCAATCAGTTGACAGTCAAGAGACAGATGGCGCTTTATGGGATATCTTCACTAGACAACTGGCCCTCGAGTATCCAATGATTGATTTTTTCTTCACTTACTTCTTCTGGATGTTGCTGCCTTTCTCACTACTTGCCTATTTCATGATACATGGATTTTTCATTTGCTATCTATTCACGTTTGCCATTTAAAATATATATCTGCCTTTTTTATTCAAATAAGTACGCAAATATAGTATTGTAATAATGCTGATATAAATATGATAATTATCAACTAGTTAGATAAATTTTAATTTTGTTACTTTTTTGTAGATTTACATCTTCTAAAAGTTAGATGGTTCAAATTATTAATTCAATAATGTGAATAGTGCAACTTTTTCTAGTTCTTGTCAAAAGAGATTCCCTTAAAAAGACTTCTCCATTTTATCAATCCGTAATTAAAATGATTTAAATATTGATTAAATTAGAAAAAAAAATACTACTAAATCACCAAATGAAAATAACGTTTAACTTGCATTTTTATGTCGAGTTTTGTCTTTTAATATCATTTCATGATGTCAAATATTGCTCTCTGTTCAAGATTTTTTATTTTATAAAGTTTGAAACTATACTGAGTTACTGACTACTAGGCTAGTGCCTAGTAGCTAACTAAGATTGATGTAAAATTGAGGTAATGGTGACGTAAAATACCAAGCGGCTTAAGATTGATATGGATTGATAGCAGTGCCAGTGAGCATGAAAAATGCAAGTCATCAATTTCAGTTTTTAATGATTTGGGGCCCTTATGCGTGATGGGATGGGTCCCATGCATTATTGCTCTATCATGGGTGAGAAATCCAAGAGTCAACTTCGAACAGATTAATCTCTCATCAACAATAGATAATTATCTGTAAAACGAGAGTCGTTTGATTGAAATCAGAAGGCTGTACGAGGTTCTGCTAAGATATATGGACAGGAAGAGCAGCTGTGATGGAGACAGTCACGAACTTCTGGTGGACATGAGAGCACAGTATCATCCATTAATTTCAACAATACAAAACAAAAAAAGAAAAAAGAAAATAGCAAAAGTGAAAGAAGGAGAATCTCACCGCTGACTTATGCCTCCTCTTTATAGCTTTTGCTTTTTTCGTGTCATGGACGTATCCATGGCAAAGTGATTTTGCCCCATTTGTCTTTGTTTGTTGGTTTACTTACTTACCAACAAACCTCCATCAAACTCTAAAAGTTTGCTTCAATGGTCTATAAAATCTCTAGCATGATTCATGCACAAAGAAAATCACTAATGCTACTATTTCTTCAAACGCATGGTTGGGTCCCCCCACCTCATTTTGACAAACTACAATAATTTTTTCTTTTCAGTTGATTTTACTTTTATTTTACCTTTTATGTTAGTCTCAAATTCATTTTTGTTGTGTTCTCTGACTGAAAAAAGTTTGTTACCCACTTGAAGCCCATGTTTCTTCTGGGCCTTGTTTAGAGGCAGCCCAATTCAACTGAACTATTAAATTAGTATTTTTTAGACATAACTTCCAGCCTCACTAAATTAATAGTGTGACATAGGACTTGGGAGAAAACATAAGACACTTAATTTGAAAAGGTTGAGATCATTATAACCACTGAAATATAATGATTTGGTTCTAAAGTTGAAGCATGCCCACACATAACATGACCTTTTGTTTTCATATTTTTCCTTCCCTCGTGTTTATTATATATATTCTTCATTATCTTTGATTCTACTTTTTTTTTTTTTAGCCGGAAAATCTATCTTTCTGTATAATTAATTAAAGGACATGTTTGCTGGTGTGTGGTGGTGAGTTTTTACATGAACAGTGTTTTATTACTCAATCATCCTGCATAGCTGAAATTCGGCCTATGTGTCTGCTTCGGAGTTCCATGCATGCACAGGATTCTATGTGATGACCCACCACGCACTTACCATACACCTTCCCTCAATAATAAGGTAATAAATCTAAAAAGTTGGCCATTAAAACCTTTTTTGTCTTGAGCCGATGAGGGAGTGAGTGAGTGGGAAAATAAAAATAAAAATTACTACACAAACAAACAAGCCACGTTCACATTATCACATACACAGACAAATAAACCCCATATCCAATTCCACCTTTTTTTCTCCTCCATGAGAATAATATGAAAATTCCAGGAGCCTTGGAAATCGAGTTAGTGGAGTTATTTGCATTCCCCACAAACATGCCCTTAACCAGCTAGCTTGGACCAAGAATTTCAACTTCACTTTATTACAAAATTGAATTAAATTTTATTACTAAAATGAAATTAAAATAATGGCACTCGTATTCAACCAAAAGCTACAATCTAGCTCTCTAGCTTGTCTTTATATATGACCCCCACCATGTCCCCTCAGCTCTATACTCATACCACTCTTTCTAGTTTCTAGTCCTCCTTTCTTGCTAGCTACCTAGCACATTAACATTTTCAGCTCAATTACTTTTGTGTCGTCCATAATTTCACTAAGCAACATCGACCATGATCGCCAGCCATAAGTGGGCATTTGTCTACTTGGGTGGTGGACATGAAGGTGGTCGTAGTGGTGATGGTGGTTGGCGACAGCGGCGCGGTGGAGAAGGGTTCTGTTGTAAATATGGGTGAAAGCTGATGGCAAACCAACATACAAAACAAGGCTTTGCAATTGCGCTCTCCTGAATTTCTAGCCAGCACAAGTGGCAGAATCGGTATAGCAGCATTATTGCATTGCGGGGAATTGAGGGTAGCGGTCCGAAACCTTAACCTTAGGTCTCTTTATTTTTTTTCAATTACTTACTTAACCTTGGGGTCTTTGTGCTTTAATTTCTAAGTCTTTGCTTCTAGTTCACCTCTTCTTTTTATCTTCTTTTTTTTCTTGGGTTTTTTTTGCATGTTTAATGTTATGAAACATGGGATGTAAGAGATGCATACGAAGTAGCTTCGTTTATTTAGGTGGGTTTTTTTTCGCTGTTTGTAATGCTGCTGGGCATGCATCACTTACACCTGTCATGTCATGTATTTGCTCTCTCTTGAATTGGAGGTATGAATTAAAGAAAGAATGACTTTATTTTCCTTGTTCTCTTGTCTGTCTCTCTTTCCTCTTTAATTTTGATCGATCATTTGCTTTTGATTTTGGTGTCTCTTGCCTGATCTAGATGCTGATTCAAAGTAGAATCTGATTTTGTGAAAGCTTTGGCTGCACTGCATCATGGAAATTCCATGCTCTGTACTTTGAACTTTATCCCATCTGATTAATTTCAATCTTTAATTACTTTAAAAAACAAGTAAGTTCATGTTTTGGCCAAAAATACTTATTGTCGTGAAAAAGGGTTGAAACGCTGATCACTTTTGAAGCCAAATTCCAAGGCATCATATGTTTTTGGCTCAGCATACATAAAACAGAAAAAAAGAACATGGTACCAAGTTGGCTGCAGCCTGAGCAGCTAGCCAAAGTTATAAGGCATTTGATAGGCTGAAAGAATTTCACCAAATGATAACCCATTTATGGCCAAAATTGCCAGAAGTGAATATTTGTCTATTCCAAAAACAGAAAAATGTATCTTTTACATAAAAGTCAAATTAAGTATCAGCCATTATTCATCATGACCTTCCTAATTCCTATATTCATATAAATCTATAACAAACGCCACTGCTTCATCGATGCAAAATGTTCACATGCTTTGGCACTACCACCAGATCAGTTGTATGGGTAAATATATTATAGTTTATGGTATACTCAACATTTTCATAATTAACAAGTCACAACCAAGGCCTCTTTCTTGTTGGAAAGAGGAAGAAGGTAGAAAAGAAAAGGGTTATCTTTAATAATACATCTATAAATTGAAAATATCAAGAAGCAAATCCAGCATCCCCTGCTTGGTGGGGTCAATTGATATATATCTTATGTATATGTATTTATTTGGTCCAGAATTGATATATGTGGGTGCATTAGGCCCATTTAGTTGAAGTGACTGATATTGAACACAGGCTGCAGATTAGACTTGGGACATTTGATAGGAAAACTTCACATACTGATAGGTTATATGGGCCAACTTTTAAGCTTACTGCTACTCTGTTAGCTTCTCTACATTGACTCAGAAGTCAGCTACTGAGATGGATCCAATGGGCCCTCTCCTACAGACATGAGTTGTGGATAGGCTGAGAAAGGTTTAGGTGGAATTTGCAGGCTATCAAAGTTCCCTTCCAACATCTCCACAACTTTTGTCATTGAGGGACGCTCTGATGCCTTCACTAGAATGCACCATAACCCCACAATGCATAGCTTTCTTGCAGCCGCAGTTTCAGTCACATCGTCAATTTCTAGGTCTCCTCCCTCATTTCTATATATACTCATAAGCCCACATTGGAATGTTCACTCATGTTGAACTACTTGCCTTTGCATTGAAATCCATTTTTCCTCTGGCTCCCAACATCAACAACCCAAAACTATAAGCATCTGATTTGATCATCAAAGACAAAGATATGCCTACGTATACACAAATTTTCCTTTCCAAGCTTTTTACTTCGTACTTCCGAGTTGTTTTCCTGGAGCTTTCAACAAACTCGATATATTTACCAGCAATAGAAGAAAACCAAGGGGCAAGATTTTGGTCACATCCAATTTCTTAGTCACAGACACGAAGTAAACAAGGAATCTGGCTTATGAAAAGTTTTACATACAGAGCCATTTGAATCAGACTTTTTGATTACACACATTATACTTCAATTATTCATCAGAAAAAAAAAAAAAAGGATAATTGAATAACATTCTTATCGCTCCACAGAGTCCAACAAATTGTAAAGTTGGTAACACAAATTTTTACAAAGGTATCTTATAGCATTATATGTAGTTGTAGAAGGTGAAGGTATATGTGGGTTAGTTATCAAGCATTGCTGATTGTTGGTGTCAAGGATTGCTGATTCTGCAGACTCTCCTCAGATGCTTTTGGTCGTTTACGATATCTTCGGATAACGACCACAATTATGACAATTATAAGAACTAGACCAACTAGAGCTGGAAATGCATAGAAAGATTAATTAAAACAACTTTCGAGGGAATGAATCGAAATTGCTATAAAAACAAGATTAATAGTCAATTAATGTATAAACAACTTGGTACCTCCCAGTGCCATTCCCACATATATTAAGATAATTTGGGTTGCTGTGATTTCTGTATACTCTGCATTTGCATACAAGCAAAGTTTGAAACACAAGAATATGACAATCCAAGATGATTAAGAAACATAATCCAGAGACATAAAGTAGGCATATATATATGTGCTGACCTCTTGAACACATATATTTGAGTGGCTTATCCCATGACCTTACTTCGCATGATTTACCAGATAAAGAGCAATCCCTGCACTCGAGCGACCATCCAAGATCAAACCCTCCTTGCAACAGTTTCATCAAAGCTCCATAAGTAGTAGGGAACTCAATTTCTTCGTAATCTACAAGAGCCACTGAAATAATCCAACATGATGGTTGAAGACGATAATATGACTGTTGTCCGTCATGAACAGCATAGACGTGAGTCCCATTTCTAGTCAAACATGGAACTGTCGTATAGTTAGCAGCCATGCTGATGTTTTTGGAGCACTTCACAAATCGGATACGACTACTAGAGTTGTAATATCTGTGGACAATTCCCTTAAACCGAAAATCCCTGGCATTCCCATCCCAGGGTTCTAGAGACCCGGATGGAACGTTGCAGCTTCCATTGGAAAAGTTGACATCAACTAAACGGATTATCTGATCATAGTAGGAAATGTTCTTCACATAGTATTTGCCTGGAAATATATCGAGGATGGTTTTGTTGTTCTCACAAGAAAGTTCATAGTCAGGATCGCCGCAGCCTGCTGGATCACCCTTTAGGCGAAAAGGGTAGCTGATGTTTTTGAGTTCTCCACACCAAGAAGCACAAACCCTTTTACGATTTCGTGCTTCAACTTCAATGAGAAACAGAAAAATCAGCACAGAACAGAGAATGGTTGATGCAGCAGTTGCTGATTCTCCCCTCATCATATATATTTGCCTTAACGTGCAGATAACTTACAAACGTCAGAACTTGGCAAAGAGAATTCACAGAAGAAGCTCCACATATAGTCTTGAAGAATTAATTTACTGAAATGCTGCTTATTGCTTAATTCATGGTCAACGAAGGAGAGTTGGTCAAAGTTTTCTGTTCCATGTTGCGTTGTCTCTGACTCTTTTTTTTTTTTTTTTTTTTTTTTTTTTTTTTTTTTTTTT
>QANT01007445.1:80779-106859 GCA_003254885.1 Purshia tridentata
TTTTTTTTTTTTTTTTGCATCCATGTCTTCTTTATTTTGTAATACGCAATTATATATCATATCGAGTGTTGAGAGTTCAAAGGTCAAAGACAACCCCATCTCATTCCTTTGTCCAGTTTGAGTTTTACAAATAAAAAGGGCTAAGGGTTACTCTGATTTCCCCTTTGAAGAATACCAAAGGCCAACATCAAAATTGTGTTTAGTTTAATAATTAAGTACAACTGCCTTGCCTTTCTCAAACGAAAAGAACTGTCCAAGTCATTGGATAAGTATTACAAGCTGGTATTAGGTGTTCTTCCTTAATCTGATCAGTTTTGTGAGAACAAAACTGTACACAAGAATTTCTCATGTAAACAAATATCACATGCTGAAGTATTTAATGTATAATGGACTGTCCAAGTCATTGTGGACGATCCCTTGATAGGGAATTTGGGAGTAAACCCTTTCAACCCCTGTTCCATTATATCTGCAATGAAAAAGCAGTTGAAAGATTCTATTCGACAGCAAGTGTCTCCCTCCTCAAACTAAAATGGCAAGGCTTTGGTCACATCTAATTTCTTAGTCAACTGAATAGATACCATATAGCTAGCATATGAATCGGTTTCACATACAGATAGTATTTGAATTCAGACTTTTTGATCACTCACATTAGAATTGAATTATTCATCAAAAAATATGACAAACGGAATCACATTCTTTTTGGTCACACAGAATACAATGAATTGTAAGGTTTGCAACACGATTATGTGTTACAATGGTACCAAAGATTAAAAGTAGCATTATATGTAGCTGTCGTGGGTGAAGATATATGTATGGGTTAGTTCTCAAGAATTGCTGATTGTTGGTGCCAAAGATTGCTGTTTCTGCACATTCTTCTCCTTGGATGCTTTTGGTCTTGTTCGATATCTTCGGATAACGACCACCAATATGACAATTATAAGCACTAGACCAACTAGAGCTGAAAATGCAGAGAAAGATTAAAATTCTATGAGTTCCTACTTCCAAGGGAATCCAAAATCCAAAATTGCAATAAAAACAAAACCAATAATTGTCAATCAATGTATAATTCAAATTTTACCTCCCAGAACGACTCCCACAATTACTAAGATTATCTGACGCTTTGTGTCTCCTGAATAATCTGCAGTTGCACAAAAACAGAGTATGAAACATAGATGATTCATTAAGAAACATATATAATTAAATGAAGACACATAAAATTATGTATGCATATATATACTGACCTTTTTCACATTTAAAGATGAGTGGCTTATCCCATGAACTGACTACGCAGTTTTTACCAGATAAAGAGCAATCCCTGCACTCAACCGACCAGCCAAGATTAAACCCTCCCTGCAACAACTTGAAGATACCTTCATAAGTAGGGGACTTATAAACGTCTTGATGATAATTATCTACAGAGGCCACGGAAACAACGGAGCACGATGGTTGAAGACGATAATATAGGAAGTCGCCGTCATAAGTTGCATAGACGTAACTCCCATTTCCTGTCAAGCATGGGATGGCGGTATAGTTGTACTCTCTTGTCTGGTACTGGCTCATGTTTCTGGAGCACTTGATAAATCGGACACGGCTTGTAGAGCCGTTCACGAATCCCCGAAACCTAAAATCCCTGACGCCGTTATCCACTTCCAGAGACCCAGATGGGAAGCTGCAGCTTCCATTGGCAAAGTTGACATCAACTAAACGGAGTGTTTGTTCATAATAGGAAATGTTTTGCACAAAGTATTTGCCTGGAGATATTTCGAGGATGGTTTTGTTGTTCACACAAGAAAGTTCATAGTCAGGATCGCCACAGCCTGCTGGATCACCCTTGAGCCGAAATGGGTAGCTGATGTTTTTGATATCTCCACACGAAGAAGAAGAAGGACAAATTTCTTTGTAATTTCTTGCTTCAACTTTAATGGAAAAAAGAACAGTCAGCAAAGAACAGAGAATGGTTGATGCAGAAGTTGTTGATTCTTCCCTCCCCATGATGTTTGTTTGCTTTCAAATATTAGCAGAATATATAAAACTAGCCAGTATACGATCTTATGAGCTTGGGTTAGATAATATATATGATATTCAAGAATTAGTGGGGTTATTTTTATTCAAAGTTTTATAATCTGTATTCAGTCTTCTTGTCAGTCAAAGAATGGAAGTTGGTCAAAAATTTTCAGCTGCATATGTAATATGGTAGGGGTTTTCTCTGTCTTGTTGTTAAAGTTAATTATGATTTTAGGAATTATGAGACCCGTTTTGTGAATTTGAAATATATGGATTAGTCGAAGTCGGAGATCATCAAATAAGAATGAAATGTTTGGGTGTAACTGTTCTGAGCAATGATCATATAAAAGAATGGTCCGTACAGTACCTCCATTATCCGATTGAGAATTCAAAGGTCAAACTCATTCTTTTGTCAACACACTACCGAGACTCATGACTTTGAAAAATCAAAGGGTTAAGGGTTTGTCCGTTTCGTCTTTCAGGAATCCAAAGCCAGGTCAGCCACAAATTAAAGATGTTCTAACATTCAGAATTTAAAATTTGGTTTACTGGTTTAGTATATCAAGAAATAAAGGAGAAGACCAAACCCTCATGATTTGCTCTAAATTTTCAGATTGTACCATGAACTTGATTGATCACTTGGCAAAGAGTATTCCGGAAGAAGCTGTATATATAGTCTTCAAGAAATAATTTTAACAAAATTTTGACCACATTGCTCTAATGTCTAAAGAAATGGGAAATCTATACTCATCTTCCTTGTTACTCAACTCAAGCAATGGGAGTTGTTCAAATCTTCTGTTCGATGTTGGGATTTTCTCTTGTCTTTTGTTTTTTTTTTTTAAATAATAAATAAAGAAGTACCTATTTCTTGCAGAAGCTCCAACAAGATCAATAATCAATGGAGTTGTAAATTGTATTTTAAAAATAATCAGTAATAGCGTTTTTGTACGAGTTATCAAGGAATGTGAAAAGAATTTTCTCTTATCTTTTGTTTTTTTTTTTTAAATAATAAATAAAGAAGTATCTATTTCTTGCATAAGCTCCAACAAGATCAATAATCAATGGAGTTGTAAATTGTATTTTAAAAATAATCAGTAATTACGTTTTTGTACGAGTTATCAAGGAATGTGAAAAGACAATTTTAGAATGCATTTATCATTTTTGTTTATCGAATTGAAGAATGTGCATATCCATCTATATCTTCATTATTTTGTAATACGCAGTCATATATCATATTCAAAGGTCAAAGACAATCCATGAATCCCCCCTCATTCCTTTGTCTCATGATCATCAAAATTTGTATAGAATACACATCCATGTACATTGCATGTAAATGTCATTGTATATTGAAGATTGTGCTTTGCCTATCTAGAGGACGAAAAGAGGTCTTCGCCATTTGTAAGACGATCTCTTGTATTGGAATTTGATAATGGGGAGTGAGCAATAAAACGCAGTTGACAGAGAAATGGTTCATTTTAATATAGTTTATTATAGGAGATCAGATGATAATCCCTAAGATCCACCACTAGTTTAGTTGCAATTTCGATGTGTCATGTATTTTCTGTCATAGGCATGTCAAAATCGCTTTGACAATAGCATGTTCAAGGTGCGCTATAGTGCTCTAAAATACTGAGAAATCATATTAATATGGATAAAGCTCATGTACCTTTAGCCAAGGAGGTTCCTGTGTAGTCTTTGTTTTTCTGGGCTTTAAGCCCTCCTTTGTAACAAAAAAGGAAAAAACGAGATCTGGCCCATGAAAAATGGGACCCTCCATTTGCATCCACATGAAAAACACATTGGGTCTCTTATTTGGATTTTTATGTAGTGCTTAAATAAATATCATAATCTTTGAACTAATGTATATTCAGTGAACTTAGACATGGGCCCTATTTAAAGCTTTATTCTTGTTTTTTCTTTTGTCAAAATTAAAGCCCTGTAGGCCCATAAAGGTTACCTCACTAGACTCTCCTTGGGCCTGGTTACAACCCATATGGGTTGCTTAGTGATCTACTAATTAAAGGGTGCTTGAGCATAAACGAACCCACCAATAATTTTGAATGAAGAAACCAACAACTCAATTTGAATTTTCATGAGTGAAAGAAAATAATTTGCAAATACTTTAAAATATTACTAATTAACAATTAGTTAAGTAGTATTTCTTCTTCTTTTTTTTGGCAATTAATTAGATAGTATTTTTAACCACAATGTTTGAGAGATTTTAAGTTTGAATTCTCTATTTTTATAGAGAGAAAAAAATTAAATAGTAATGATGATACATTTGTTAGTTCTCAATGTCATGAAAGAAAAGTTGTCGGCTGTCAGGCAGCTACGCTGATATTTATACAGCCATTGAAACCAAATTTGTTCAGACAAATTTAACCCAATTCTCATGTATCTTTCTTGCATGTCCAAGTCCAACCTCTCTTTAGTTAAGTTAGCTAGTTAATTAGTTTCTAAACAACAAAAAAAACATAATTACTGCCGAAATTTAAAGAGAGAAGCATAGGATTTGGTATTGCCGTTTTGATGAGGCTACCCAAACTTGAATGTTCTTTCAATTAATTTCTATGTATTCGATTAATATTTAATAGATTACACATGTAATTGCTTTCTTTTTTAAAACTATCAAAAACTGGCATTATAAATAATTTCGTGAGATTTTTACTAATAACCTTTTTCCACTACTAAACTAAACCAAATGGTTATTGACATTAGTTGCATCCCTTTAAACACTTACTTGGTTGCACAAATGCATCTTAGATTCTTATTCTCATACTAATCTGACCCGATTTTCCTAGTCAATAAGAGTGGGTACTACAACAGAAACGATCATTTACAAAGAGATCCCTCTTATTTAACGGTAGAAACAGCAAGAATTTACAGCAGTAAAAAAAAAAGTCTATGGTAAAAAACGCCAACAAGTACAACTCGCTAAAATCTAAAAACTAAAATAAAAAAAATAAAAAAATGAAGAAGAAAAAGAAACCACCACCAGGCACCAGCCATCATCATCAACATAATCATAATCATGCGGGGATGGATAGTGTGGATACCATCATATGATATCTATGCATCATCGATTCTCTCATCAATCAATGAATCAATTGGAGCGCAAGGAAAACCAGTGCAGGAGGTCGCGGCGGCGAGTGAGGGCGACGCGCTCGTCGTGGACGAGGGGGGAGCGGCAGAGAGGGCAATTGAAGTTGAGGTGGTCGAGCCAGCCGTCGAAGCAGTGCTTGTGAAACACGTGGCGGCAGTGGAGCTTGCGGACCTGTTCCCCATCCCTTAGAGTGCAGAGGCAGACGACGCAATCGGAGGCGGCGGCGGCGGCGGAACGGGCGGCGTCGTAGCGGTAGGAGAAGAGGCGGTTGAGGGTGAGCTGGTCGGAGAGGACAATGAGGCCGGCGAGGCCAGAGCCGACGGCGGCGTAGTCCGGTGGGTACTGGACGAATCCAGCGCCACGGCGGTGGCGGGAGGAGAGGCCGAGGGAATGGAGGAGGGAGAAGAGGGAAGAGCGGAGGTTGTTGATGAAGGTGGCGATGATTGCTATGAGTAGAACAGGGATGGAGTCGGACGACATGTCGTTGAGCTGGTTCTGTAATCCCATCTTCTCCTCTTCTCTTCTGTGTGGAGTTACTCGTGCTAATGAACTCTAAAAGTATTTGTTTTTGAATGTGAAAAGAAAAAGGGAGAGAAATGATAGATATAGAGGGGCCGAGGGGTAGATATAATTAGGCACAGAAAGAGAAGAGAGTACGTGGGTAGAAGGAGGGAAGGACAGGAAGGCAGACAGGGTTGGGTTGGGTGTCTGTGAAAGCGTGAGGTTACGACTACAAACCTCCTCTCAAATTAAGCTGCCTTTTGTTTCTTTCTTTCTTTCTTGGGGTTGTGGGCCGGGGTGACCCAACTGCCAAACTGCCAAGCCCAACCCAAATACCCAATAGACAGAGACATTTCGAGCTTCATCGATCAACACCGTTCGTCACCATGTGAGGTGGGTCCAGCTGTTGATCCCTATCTAAATATTTCTTGATTTTTTATTGCTGAGATAAGCGCTTTTTCACTTTTCTATTTCTCTCATATTTTTTTATTTCTTTTATGTATTAATTAGAACGAAAGTGATGTCACCCAAATGTGAAAACAAGTTTGGGTTCGATTGCATCCGGAATGTGGACATTGGTCCACTTGAGATATTAAAAGGGTGGGGTGATTGTGTACACGCGACAGGCATGTGAAGATGGAGCTACCAAATTTAACATTTATTGATTCAACACATGCAATGCAAATGTGGACATATATACCACTTCCATAATTTCATTAGAGGATGATGCATCATTCATGTGCTTAACCATCTCTCTACATGTGACGTGGCCTACGTGGATGCCTATACACAAACACTAACAGGTACTCCTCATTTTTTATTTTTTACATGCAAGATTTAAACGCATTTTCACACTCTTGAAACTCACACTAATCTTTTAATTATGATTTCCTCAAGAACTAATATTCTCAATAAATTATAACGATATGCATAGATTTTGTCAAACAAGGTCTTTATCGAGCTAGCTAACTAGATATTGACCCGTTGTCCATATATATTTACGTAAAAGAAACAAGTCATTATTCAACATAAAAGTTTAAAAATGTATTAATCAATTCGCAATAATTCAATGATAAATCATTTCCAGCACGCATTCTAACGCAATTTACTTGCATCAATTGATAATAATTTTGAACTTTGTATACTTTTTATTATTATTATTTTAAATAAAGAGAGTTTGAATCTAATTAGCATCCTCACCTTCTTCACTTTCATCTCATTATCATACAGAGCAAAAATTTTCATAAAACTAATATTTATCTTTTAGTTCTCTGATTATGCGGTGAAAAAATCAAACACAAAATAGGACGATGTCATTATCAAAATTGTCTCATCTTACATATGTCACTTCATCAAGTTAAAGTTGATGAGCCAACTAGTTAATGAGAAAGTAAAAAGGAAAAAACCAATCGGATCATGTAAAATTCCATTGCGATCCAACATTTCTGAGTACTACCATAAAGTACTGTAAAATGTTATAATCATCATCTATCTTGTTTTGTACCATAAAGTTGAAAAAATAAGTTGCAAATTTAACACAGAGTTGTTTTTTCTTTTGTTGATCTGAAATACATAGTGTAAATAATACATGTAGCTTGTACTGTTGTACATGCCAAAATTTAGAAGCTTAGGAATTGCCAATACAATTCCCAAGTTTATTTAATATGATTTTTCTTTGAACTTTTCAAAATTTAGAAGAAATACAAAGCATCCTGTCTCAATCTGAAGGGAATATGGCGATGGCCCATCCCCACTAGTGTCGTATACTCATCTTCATGTGTGATTGATACATGAAACCCTATTTCATCCTGTCATATATATAATACCGAGTTAAGAAACCCTATTTCCGGGTAAGGGTCATTTGTGATTGATACATCCACTGCCATTAATTATATTAAAGTCTACCTAAATTAATTAATTAATTAATTGCTGCTTTATATTAATTTTTGAGCCAATCCTTTCTTATTTTTTTCTTTAAAAATATTTCTTGGCCAACAACTTGGGTTTGGTTGGTATAATTTATTAGTTAATTAAGTTTTAAAAAATATTGTTGTGTTGGTTAGGCATGCGGTGCTGCATTATGGGGGGTAAAGAATATGATAAATGACTAAACAAGTATAGGTTACATTCCATTTTCCATATGCTGTACACAAGAGAGAACATTAAATCATATAAAGTATTGATAATTAAAATTAAGATGATCAATAATAAAGTCAAATGTTTTTCTCAATCTGTATTGCATTCTTAAAAAACCGTTGTCTCACATCTCACTTCAAGCACCAATCACAAAACTATTCGTGCCATAGCGCAACCTAAAATAAATACACAAAAATAAAAAATAAAAATCCTAATCATAGTTTAAGGCCACAACCCATAACCCATATCCCATAACGCATAATTCACAACCAACATCCCACATTCACAAACTTTCAGTTTATCTAAGTGGAAAATGAATTTGGATTGTGTTTTCTTTTTATTTGTTCCAAATTTAACTGTATAACATAAATAACATAAATTTAAGAATTTATGTAATTTTTGGAGCATTCAAAAAGATCTACGAATCTATTCCATTCAAGGAGTTAAATTTCGGTTCTGTGGAAATTTTCGATGGAAATTTCGGAAAATTTTAAATTTCGATAGAAATTAAACGGAAATTATGAAAATTACTATTAAAATACGGAAATTTTGAATAAAACTTTATCATATGTTTATTTAATATATAATCTACTACTTTGATAAAAAATATAGAAAATTACATTTAAATCAATAAAATATTTTAATATTACATAATAGTCAATGAAAATTTTATTTTCCCATAAAGGTCAGTGATTTTAGAATTATATCTCACTTTAATCACTAAACGCAATCTACTTTTAGTCAATAATAACTAAAATAAAATTATGAAAAAATACATTAACTAAAATGTAATTGTAAAATATTCTATTGATTTATTTTTAATTAACCCTAAAAAATATTGAAGAAATCAAATTATATAATGAGTTTCATGTGATATAAGATGAATATAATGCGCATTGGAGACAAATACTGTACAAAAAATGGTTCACTAATTAATAATTACATAAATTTTATTGAATAAATACCTTAGTTTTATTTATACTATAATTTTGAATTATAAATTAAACATAAATAATTATATAATAACTTGATCCGAATTTTATTAAGAATGTTAATTTATTGGTTATAGACTGAAAAAACTTAAAGAAAAGTTGAGTTGTGAGACCTAAGAAATTTTTTGTTAAATTGATTTGGAGAAAACAACAAGTTTTGAAGATTCATGGAATATTATTTGAGGTTATGATATTTGTTATGTGCATTATTTAAGGTTTGAAGATTCTTGTAGTGGAGACAAAATAAATGTTTGGAGATTCTTAGATATTTATTTGAGGTTATAAGGATTTTTGACAAATTAATTTAAGTAATTAAATATTTATAGGAGTTATTGAGAATTACTTAGAAACATATAAATTAAATTGAATGAGGTATGGGTACTTAAAATTTGAAGTTAAGGTGATAAAAAATGGTACAAGATAAGAGGAATCCATAGGAATTATCGGAACATTTTTTGGACTCGGATGGTTGATTGGTGATTTATTTAAAGATTTGAACGAGTATACCTTTAATATAAAAGTTTGGATTTAAGGGGAAATAATTGAATTGTATTTTTATAAATTATGATTTTGGCATTGCTGGATAGAACTCGAACTCACGAGCATGTAGGAGAAAATGGATCGCGAATCAGAGTTACATAGCCTAAATTACAAATATTTGAAGCATAGGGGCAAAATAGTAATTGCAGGTCAGATTTTAAAAAAGTAACAAATCTGGTCTTCTTCTTTCCCGAGCTCTCTCTCCTCTGCAATTTTCTCTCTCTTCTCCTATTCTTTAACCAAACTTTGATCGCTCATATCTCTCTCATCCGAGCTCCGATTCCAGCGATTTTGGTGTCGTTAGAAAGCTATCGACGACACCTTTCCACTGGTAGTATCAGATCACTCATCCGACCGTCCACGAAGACGCAGTGACGCAAAATCAGTCATGCCTTCCGGCCAGCGATCTCCCATTTCCGGTCACGACGGGACCCCAAACTACCCAAGATCTCTTCCTCTCATCGAGCTAGACCTCATGGTATCCTTCCCTTGAGTCAACAACCAACCACAAAGCCATCACTTTGGGTTTTTTACTAAGTTGTGAGTGATGAGCGAAATTTCACAAAATTTTGGCAAATTTCGGCAAAATTGTAGAAATTTCAATTATTTCGACGAAATTTCAACGAAAAATTAATAGGTTGGTGTTAAAATTTCCATATCTCCCAAAAACGAAATTTAACACCTTGATTCTATTTTTTATTTTTCACCCTTAAATAATAAATAAATATATGACTAAAATCAAAATTGAACTATTCCTTTAAAATTTGACTTCATCCCATATATTCTCATATAATGATGAAAAAGTTGGTTTTGCATAGGTGGGTAGATATTAAGAAGAGGAGAGAGGAGTGGACACATCAATTGTCAGCAGGATTTCAAACATAGGTATTATATTATGTAGACACATGTGATTAATTATCGACTATAATAAGTACTAACAAACGTTGGGCGGTGTGATTAGACAACTATTAAGTCATGGAGAGAGATTTTCCATGATCTCCGCTGACTAATTAATCAATCGATATCCAACATTGAGTAGTTAACTACAATTAGAACCCTCAAGATTAGCTTTTACCAGGACATATAAACAAGAATTATTGACAGATGCATGATGCAATCTCCACCGTCCACAAAGATCCGCGTATCCACCGACCACAGTACTCTAGCTTAATTTAATTTCAAAAATACCACAAAGCAAGCTGTTGTTGTTGTTAATTAAAGCAAATTAATTCATTGCTATTTTTCGTGTTGTTGGGCTTTTTCTAAATGACTAGTCAGCTTCCATCGTTTGATTATACAGTAGGTTATTGAGATAAAGTCCTCATCACCCATTTTGTCCACATAAAGTGCTTGGAGCTGTCCAGTTTATTGTCCAAGTGGGCAAGTGATAAAAAGCCTACTTATATTATAATTAATTAATTAAATTATTCTATGAAGTTCTTAGAAGCATTGAGATAATATTGATTGATGATAATGATGTTGATGACAATGATAGGTAGGACGTATGACATACAAGAAATGAACTACATATATATGATTGGAGTAAGTAAATTAATCATATATATATATATATGCACAGTTTGTTCTTAGAAATGATATTAAATATGAGTCATAATACGAGTCACGACATAGGAAATAGGAGTAGTCAGCAGACATTTAATAAATATATTACAGAAATACCTTTGGATACATAGTAGGTCTTGCGGAGTCCAGAAGGTCCCCAGGGAAATTTATTAGGTAAGAACACTTGGAAAATCATGTCCATTCATTGTACTAAAAAGCAGAAGATATAACTAATTAAAGAAATTAAGGGTTTATTTGACTCTGCTTCTTAGAAGCACTTTTATTTAGTAACATTTTTGTTAGAAGTAGTTCTGCAAAGAAGCACATACAAATTTTTATAAAAATTCTAAATGGTTCATGTAAAAGCACTTGAAGTGCTTCTTGTTGAAAGTACCTGTCAAGTGCTTCTTAAAAAACTCCGTAAAAGTGCTTCTTAAAAAACTCCGTAAAAGTGCTTTTATAACTCAAAAGTGCTTATATATATTTTTGTCAAATACTATTAAAAGCGCTTTTACTAATTTAAAAGTACTTTTGACAATTCTAAAAGTACTGCCGAACGGACTCTAAATCTAGTGCAGACATGAATGTCTATATCCAATTATTCACCACGTCTAAGAGTAGAGAACTGTACCCTATTAATCCATAGTGTACCCTTAGAAGCATTTAAAGGGTCTAAAAACTTTTGTATCATGTAGAGCATGTAGAGCATGTAGAGCATTTGCTTGTTATCTTTACTTATAAAGTTGGAAGTTGAAAGTTTGAAACCACCTTCAGAGCAAAACATTATGAAATGACACTTTTAATTAATTAGCTTTACCTATCAAGTACATTGAATTAACTTTATGTCGTTTCAAGAGTTTGAACACCCTTTTTACCCAATCTGGCCATTAAGCTTTCCCTTAATATATATTTGTATTTGGACCTCGCAATAACTTGTGAAGAATCCAGAAGGGTAATTGAGAGGTTCATGTACTCATTAGTTCATAACCTAACGTTTGGGATATGGCTTTAACCCAAAATGCAACATACGAATGGTTCTTTATTTGGTTTGCTTTCTTTTTCTTGGACATTATTTCTATATTACTGTGTTGTGTGGGGATCCGAGTAGACCTTCGAGGTGTGATAACTCAGAAAGAATGTTTGAGTCGGACAATTTTATCAAGGCATGGACCGGGTCAAACAGATGATCGTGTTGGGTAAGATCCAACGGTACCAAAACTTGTCTCAGCTTAAAAACTCTTACAAATAAAAACACCACGACCCGTGGCAATACCATACCTACCATGAATGCATCCTTTACTTTACCACATTATCTGCCATGATTTTGATCCCTTTAGTCTTTTTACTATTATAAAAAATAAATAAAAACAGAAATGGCAAAGTCAATATTCTAAATCGAAAAGAGAAGCTGATCTTATATTGCAAGTGCCAACTGAACTACTATCATCAACATAAAGCAGATTTTTTTTTTGGTCTGAAACATAAAGCAGATTGTATGCAAGTACAACAGAGTAGCACAACAGCACAGTTAAATAGTTAATTGACAAGCTCTGTACGTACAAGTACAAAAGCTTGCAAAAGCATTGAAGCACAGTAAAGACTAAAGACAACACCACCGGCCTTTCATATTACTAACAAATAGCCTAACTAAAATGTATTACTAAAAATTTTAAAAATCTTTTATGTGTTGATAATGATGAGATTTTGTAAATTTACAACTTCACAAGCAAAAGTTGCATGTAGAACAGCTCAAGTCGATTTTTCATCTCTCTTTATTAATTCCTGAAAGAAAACAAAAAAGAGATGGCAGGAGATTAATTTTTGCCAAAGATTAAAAACATGCTGATTTTTTTCCCTCTTTTTCATATCAAATTTTCAATACCACTTTGGTGCCAGCAATCGATTGGCACTGCCTTTCTTTCTTCTCACGTTGGCAATCTCCACACCAGCTCGAAAAGTCTTTCTGATATTTCCTCAGCTCTCTAAACACCGAACTACAAGAAGATTGTGAATGCAAATTGAGCAAATTGAAAAACAGCACTACATTACAGTAACCAGAGGATTGACGTTTACTGTAAGGATACATGAAAAAGCTTCTATAAAAAAGACTCAATTACGCAAACAAACATGCAGGCCCAAAATGAATTAAGAATCTATTCTTTTGTTGGATGCTTTAAATCATAACACGTGAAAATTCCCAAAGCCCAAGCCAGACAGACATTCAAAGTCTTTTTTAGCCTTTCTTAGAGTATTCCATTAATTTTCTTAGATAATATATATTTTTTCAAAAGATGCTATTATTTCAATGCCATTTAGTGTATGCACAATCAATTGAGAGAACAATCATGATAGTAAGCTTAGGGGAAACTATCATGTTTTGGAAACCCCAAAATTTCTAATATGTCACTCAACTCTACTCTAAGACCAGTCCTCTAAAACATTTGAGTTCCAAATACTTTCTTGTATGCGTTATACCTATGTCAATTGATATCAACCCGCTAACAAATTCATAAGTTGCATTAATTGGATACCTTTTCTGCATAGAGCAGGTTTGAGATGTACTAGACCTTGGGGAGATGGTGATATCCTTGAAATCCTCAAGTTAGGTTTCTTGAATTTCTTTTAAGGGACTAACAAAAGTGAACTAGAAAGGTACCTTCTGCACCATAGTAGTAAGTTGACTCGACGCCCAGAAGTTGTGGCTCTAGCACCATGCCGATGGCGACCACGATGAAGAACCGCATGTCCCGGAACATGAGTATAATCGAAGGTTTCCTATAAATGTGCAAAAATAAATAAGAAAATAAAAGAAAAGGATAATATTTTTTTTTTCCGGTACTGTGGGCACCGAAGCCCAAAAGAAAAGGATAAATAAGGAGACATTCATATTGTGACATTTAATTTTTCAATTTGCTTACTAGATATGCAACTTGCTACCTACTAGTATTATTATCATGGATTAGAATGAAATCGAATATGATACCCAAACGCATTTCTACTACTAGAAGTTGAACAGTGTGTCCTCACATAAAATACTGTATTAAGAAATAAAAAAAGATCTTAAAGATTAGCATACCTCCATTTGTGTCTCTGAATTCACATGTTTATCGCATCGAACACCTCGAAAGAACAATTCTCCACCGGAAAATTGCTTGCCCAAGCAAACATTCAAGGTGACTTCTGAGTCATCCACATGAAAACCTACAATACAAAGCTGCTGTGGGTCCATAAAAGCCTAAGAAGCTATAAATTTATTGCCCAGGGCTTGAACATGAAAAACAGACAGGAAAGGAAAGGGTAGACATACATTATTAACAAATCACACAAAAACATGAAAAATAAGGAGAAGTCATATCAGCTAAAACCATGTATCAAAACTGTTGTGTTAAAGGAAAGACAATCAGTAGAATTAAGTAATAGAGTATATCATCTTCCAGATAGATATCAAAGCCTCAGTATTAATGCACAGCATAACTCCCTGGAGTACGAAAATAGAAAGAACATTTTATGAAATGGCATCCAGATAGAGGGAAAGATAGAAATATAGTGAGCGAGATAGAGAGAGAGAGAGGGATAGGGAAAGAGAGACATACAGAGAGAGAGAGGGTTTCAAATAGAAATATAATTATAAAAAATTAATTCTAAAATTTTCAGATGGATAAGTATGCACCTACCAAGCTCTACATCCCTATCAATTCCATATTCAACAACAAAACCATGATGAGAATCCAGTGTGGATCCACCAACTTCGGGAAAGAAAACTACATAAATTCCAACAAAAAAATGAGTATAACTTTAGTTATAATCCTTTATATTGTTTTTTTTTTTTCTAATCACAATCTCATAATGATTAGAGTTGAAATACCTTTGGATATAGGGCGTATAAGGTCATTCATCAATTTGTCAAGCATGTGTTCCAGGCCAAAGTCATCAAGAACAGCACCATATTTGTTCATTGTGTTTGGTCGCGTGATTCTGCATTTTGTCTCATGGACCCACCTTTCAAAATTTTCCACCTAGGCAATCAGAATCTGGTCAGAAAATAGAAAAACTACATACAGGACAAATAAACATATATCCAAAATGATACCTCAGATAATAACAATTCACAGAAATGTGGCTGAAGCATTTCAAATGTGTAAATTCCAGGATAGGGTTCAGCCATAACACTTCTAAAACTATCCTCTGTATTCTCATTGATTGCTTTAAGAAACGAGGGGACAAAGAACTTTGCAGCTTGCATAGTGAGTAACTCCTGGTGCAGAGGCTACAAAGAGGAAGGAACAAAACAATTAAGAAGGAAATGTATATATTTTAGTCGATGAAGGCAATTGATGTTGACTTATAAGCATTATATACAAATCCCAAGACCTAATTCGAGAAGTACCAAGAGAAGGGACTTAACATTATATACTGTAACACTCCCCCGTAAAGGATATTACAGCATATTTGCAAATTGACGCACCTGATAGTGTGATAAGATACCCTTCCTGTAGTGTCTTTGTCGTTGAACCTGTTTATTCAAACAGAGGAAAACTGTGAACCTTTCAGGAACATAATGCTGTTGCATTGACTAATTAAACAGAGCACACTGCCCATGTGTTTGAACTAATTATAATTTCTACACAAGCTTATCTCCCATGGCTACACCCAGAAATTAGAATCACGTCAAAACACCAAATTTTAATACAAGGATGGCTATTTGTATATTCACAGATTCCCAAAATCCAATGTCTACTAAAATCTTCATTTCGTTTTAGTCTCTTTTCCTCCATTTTCTCAGTACCCAAACAACCAATCACTTCTGGAGAATTCAAAACAAATGGCACATTCTCTTGTGATTGCAATTTTGCAACACACGCCCGCTCATTTCACACTCATTCAAAAAAATAATTAAAAAACACATCACATGGAATTGGAAACTTCCACTTTCACATTCAGTTTTAGTTTCCTGCATTGATCAAACACACAGAGAGAAGATAGAGAGAGAGAGAGAGAGAGAGAGAGAGAGAGGGAGAATTGTCATTTCTTCTTACTTGATCAGCCTCTGACGAGTAGCGTAGCAGAATGTCCATCATGAACTGGAGCTTGAGGTCACGTGACACATTGAGCAGACCCGGAGGCAAGTAGTGCTCCAGCGAGCTGAAGAGCAAGGGACTAAACTCCAATTGCTGCAGGTCCTCGTAGTCGTCCGCCTTGTGCTCCTTGTTCGGGTTCAGTCTCAGCCTGTTCGTCAAGCTCATCGAAACGACACCGTTTCCATTGCCAGTGCTCGGCGTTTGAGGCGGTTGCTTTCTTCGGTCCACTGAGCCGTCCATAGAAATGGACTCGGAGAAAGAGAGGGAGAGTAAGATTGTGATTTTTCAGGGAGAGAAAGTAAGTGAATTGGTGAAATTAGGGTTTTGGAGAATTGAGGATGAAGAAGAAGTTTGAGTTACAGGTTAGGGTTTGGGTTTGGGTTCCTGACTGGTTAGTTAAACCAGTAGACATGCAAGCTGGATCTGGATGAGGGGTCCAGCTAGGAGAAAACGAGGCTGGTGATGACGTGGACTTTTTTATTAGAGTGTGGGGACGCTTTGACGTGGAGTGTTGGAAACTTATCCACAATTTTATAAAAGTAGCTGATAAACGAAAAAAAGAAAAAAAGAAAATCAAGTGGTCATATCATATATGATATATATCTCATACCTTTTCATTACAAAATTTGGTTGTTATAAATATACTTAAAAGTTATAAAAAGTTTGGACAAAATTGAGAGTTATCATAGGCTCATAGCAGATGTGCAGGCCATCGGCATACATAATTAGAAAAAAAGAAAAGAAAAAAAGAAAGGGGGTTCAGGAGTATGTTGAAATATTAATAGATATGTTAAGTAATATGATTTTTTTTAATATTAGTAAAAAAATGTAGGTGGATAGGATGAATTGGGTGAGAAATAAGAGTAGGTGAACTTCAATTCTTGCCGCCCCTTTTTGGATTCTCGAAAGAAAACTGTGAAAACATATATGAATTATACATTGAATTTATTTACTAAAATGTTAAGTATGTTAAAAACATAAAAAGATTTAATTTATAAATTAACATGACAGTTTACTATGTATATATTTAACATATAACCGTAACAAGAAAAAGAATATGATTACTTGAAAATAAATATTTTAGTGTGTAGTGTATATTTTTTAGGCCTTTATTTGAATCCCAGTATAGTAAAAGAGGATTGTAAAAATAGATTGTATACCTTTTTTACTAATGTCCAAATTCTACCCTATTAGATTTTCTAATTTAAATTTATTTTCTATGATCTAATGAAATCTCAGTTGAAAAAGAAAAAAAAAAAAAAGGCCACAACTCAAAAGGACAAAAATGGAGAGAGTAGAAGGTAGACCTGTGAAAGAGCCAGAAGCAAATAATCGAAAGCACATCGATCTCCATTTAAGAAAACGCACATTTATTAGATTCACAATCACTAAAGCTTTGGCCAACAATGTTAGCACTGCATATAACATCTACTAGTTGAAACGACAAAATGAACCCATTAAACAGTTAAGACTGGGAACATGAAGCTGAATTTCTTCCTTTTTATTTCTGTAAACAAAATAGCTGTATACCTCCTATCTTGGTATCTACATGTAACATGATCACATAAGTCCTGCCTATCTACACCCCACCTGGTCCACCCAAAAACCTTCGTTCTCACTATATCCTACCTGTTGGTTCATGACTGTCCTTCCATCCCTTGAAAAACAACACCCATTGAGCTTACATTTTGTTACTACCCACAGACCCATGAGTGTGAGAGCTGAGCTCCGGACTTGCATAACCCACCATTACATTGACCTGATGTAGTACTGATTCTAAGCTCAGTTGTTGACTCACTGGAAGCTGTTGGTCAAATTGTTGATGAGAGCTTACATGGCTCTGAGGTGAACCCACATGCTTGGCTAAGCTGGCTGCTTGTGGATGCTGGGGAAAGGGCATCATTTCCGGCAGTTGCTGCACAATATTTTGTTGTGACTGCTGGGGTGGTGATCTCATTTCTTGTTGATGCATCTGTATTTGTAGCTGCTTCTGGTTGCTTAACTTACAAGTCATGTCTGGAATATTTGATATGTACTGCATTGGGACCTCTCCTGCATTTCTTTGAACTGGAACTCCACTCATCAAGGCTTTACCTTGGCCTTCTGCTGCCCTCAGCTTACTTAAAAACGCAGCTGAAGGATCAGAAATCAGACCAAGCAGCTTGCTATCATTTAAACCTGATATTTTCCTGCCGAGATTGTTAAACTGACCTACATTTCCCATCCAGGTCTGTCCTCCCAATGCCATAGGTGGGGTGGAGGACCTCATTCCAATGCCGTTACCAAATGAACCAAGACCAACATTTCCGAGTCCTTGGATTCCACCACCCTGTTGAATCATACCAAGACCACCTGCAGTCGCACCCAACCCTCCAACCATCGATATTCTCTGTGCAAGTTCATTTTGTTGTTTCTGTCTTTGCAGACTCTGATACAGCAAATTGGCACGCTTATTCTGAATCTGCTGCAATTCCGGCCTCATGCAATTGACTTGTGCAGCAGTATCGAGTGGTTGCTTGGACTGTGTGTTTTCAGTTGGGAGCGATTGGCCTCCAGAGAAAATGTTATGTGATAGTAGTTGCATGGAGTTATGGGAGGACATGATGCTGGACATGGGTCTGAGTCTGAAAGGTGATAACCGTTGGGTCAGAGTAGAGGTCGAAGGTATCCCAATTGTTTGAGCTGATGAAGTGGCAATACCACTAACATGAACACTACGCCACTGACTGCTCAAACCACCATTAACATTGAGAGGAGTAGGCTCTACTTGATCGCTAGCTAGGTAGTATCCTTCATGCACCATCTATATCCAAAAAATAAATAATAAATAAAGAAGTAAAGAAGTATTACTTTACGCTGTGAAATAACGAAAACTAGTTCATAACAAATCCCCAACACTTGTAAACCTACCAATGAAGTGAACTGAGTAGCCAAGAGGTTTGCAGAATGCTGCCAAATACATACACACAAAAGTCAGAACAGCTTTCTTCATCAAATCATACATCTAACACAATTCTAAGACGTGTATTGGTTTCCTTTTATAATTATATACAGCAGTTCTCTATTGGAGACTCTATATATTTATTGTTTGTTTCATTAACTATAAAAGTCTGTATAAAGCATGAAGTCCTTGGGACATGCATCATTGAACATCATTTACACCACCTTTTCCTAAACTTATGTCTGTTGAATTATAAGGTAATTGCCAAATAGACTAAATGTGGAAGTCATTTTGCCACACTAAAATTTTGGAATAAGGAAAGTATAACTGAAATGAGGAATCCAATAATGAAATCAAGTGTAAGAATGTCAAGAACAAAATCTGAAAAAATTAAGGACAACTATAAACACAAGACACCACAGTTCAGAAGTTGTTGATAAAAGATATCAGAAACAGCTCATTAGTTACTTGCAATAACAAGGAATGACCTGGAAATTTCGGGCTTTACAAAATAAGATAGACAATAGTATAAGTTAATATACAACAAACACAAAAGGAATGTCACAGTCATATATCAGAAAAAGGAACTCTTAGTAATCACAAATAGCAACTCACAGTGCTTGGAAAGCCTGGAAGGAGAGGATAATCAATGGAAAACACATCTTCTTCAATTCCATAAAGAACACTTGCGTCTACCCTTCCCTCATTAAGCTTCAGTGATATGACCAATCTAACCTGAGCCTCTCTATCAACCATGGGAATCTCATTTCCTATGATATAGAATTACACAGAAAGAGAAGAAAGGTAGCAATCAAGGAGTGAAAAATTACAAATGTATGCATGAGTATGTGTGTGCTGTGTCTAGGAGAAACAGAATCAGTTCCTCACCTCGATGGATATGAGACTGACGTAGAAAAGTCAATGTCCTCGTTTTACAGATACCAATCCCCCAGTCCATGGAGCATTCTGACAAAGGAATTTTGTCTGTGGAAGTATTCTCCAACTTCCCATTATGATCATTTGAAGCAAAGAGTTGGAAAGCAACCAATGGACTTATGGGAAAAAAGGGCTTTTTCTTCAAAAATTTGTCCAATTTGCACTTCCTGTTGTGTAGTCCGTACCTGCTTTAAAAATCAATACACTTCATAAGTCATAACAAGCAAGCACACATAAATACAAGCATTTGTAGTATAACTGGTGTGAGTCGTGTGGCTTTAAACATGATATTACCTCTTAGTTACCGCTTGAATCTTCAATAACCTATCAAGGAAAGAGTCAACTTTAACTTCTGATGGCTGGGGTGAAGTAAGATTTGTCAAAATGTGAGTTGCACGACCAGCATTGACATTGCTCATCCTAGTACTAGAATCAACTATCTTTATGCTGGAGCATTTAGGATGAGGATTTTTTTTCCGCTTTGCAGGAACAGATACCTCTCTTGGCAAAAAATTTATATTTTGAGAATTTGCAGATGCATGTCTCTCACCAGTCTTAACCTGACATTTTTCCAAATCCTTCCTCATTTGAGTGACACTTCTGTTTCGTATATTTTTGTCAACAGGTTGGACCAGGCAATTCAATGATGTATCAGTTGGTATATTGTCTCTCAGTAGAGGTGATGACTGTTGCTTCTGTGATTGTAGAAGCTTAGACTGAATAATTCTCCTGTCCATCACACAGGGGTTATCATTAATCATCCTAGCATTCGAATTGGCGAAACTAGCTTGAGCAGGCACTAATTTAACAACAGAAGTGGCCACTCCAGCCTGCATCTCTGAGATTCCTTGAAAACGTTTTTTCTGGCAATTATTTATTACCAGTGAGGGATGCACTTTGTCCTGAAATCTTTCATGTAAAACTTTTTCATCCTCAGTCCGCTGATGCATCAGCTTGTTATTCCACTGTAGATAAGGTTTAAGACTGTTTTCAGTTTGGCTTCCAGTAAGCTGCTGAAAAGATATGTCCAGAGGCTCTTGCTTGGGTTTCTTAAGAAGAGGTCCTTGAACTTCCTGTGTTTCACATCTGCCCCTCTCACCAAAAACCGATGAACTGGGTTTACTCAAATAATTATTAGAGTCAGCAAGACTTCGTTTGGATACAGAGACAACATTAGATGTGGTCATCACTGTTAAAGCAGACTGGTTGCAACTGTCTCCTACTTTATATTTTGGCTGCGGTGTCAAAGGATTGGATTGTGAGTTCTCTAGTAGAATGTTGTTTCCTTGAGGATTTACAGAAGAGGTTGATACATTCTGCTCTGAAAATGTAACTCCTCCTTCTTGATATGATAGATCAAGTAGAGAGCTGCAATTCTGAGTAGCACAATTAGGAGGAACGTCTGTTACATAATATGAGTTGCTGAGATCTAGCCCAGTGTTGGATGTGTTACACAGCTTTCTCTTTTTCCAGCTCCACATAATTCCAAGATTGACCTGCTACAAATGCCAAGAATCAAGTTAACATTTAATCATGCAGGCTGCCAAAGAGATAGATTTATTCCCAATTGAAGATTGGAATTTTAACTTGAAATTTAAATAAGGTTTACTCAATGCATAGAAATTTCCAAAATGGACTAACACAGAAGATCTAACAACTGGAAATGCTACTAAAAAGTAAACTACTTTCCATAATCATAGTCAGTTGGAAGTTTGGCAGAAATTACTAGAATTTTTATCACTACCAGTACCTTCTTGGTTAAGGGTTCTCCAGAATATCTGTCTTGCAATGGCTGTGGATTTAGATGAAGATCAGGCTGCAAAGCCTTGAGAATGTGGGATTCAACTTCCTGAACAAGAACAAGGAAGTGAATATAAGAATGAGGCAATATGCTTGAGTGGAAGGCCAAGGAGCCTGCAAATGTTCACTATTAAAGTTTACCGACCAACAAGTCTCTGTAGGTCCAAGAATCATCAGAGATTGACAAGATGTCCTTGGCAACATTTTCCATACGCATATGTAGGAGAACCTTATGAACATTTGGAAACTTTTCTGTAGAACCAGTACCTCTACCTTGGATCAAACAACCACGATAATCTTTAATCTGCAAGGAAGCATCTCTATCAGTTAGTGTAAATTTTACAATCCAAGTCAGAAAACTCTGATCATTTAAAATTGCATAAAATCTCTTTGTAGGCATTTGTCAACCTATAAGAAAAAACCATCTCATTCCAATCACTAAAAATTGGATCCATTGGTGGAATCCATGCATTTCAAAGAGACAATTTTATGTATACTAAGGAACAAAATAACCTGGGAAATTGAAATGCTTAGTTTTGATTAAACTCTTATTTCGGAAGATATTGAAGCATGGTAGAGATATGCATTCCTAAACTTAATACAAACTGAATGAAATATATAATCATGCTTATTATAGAAGCCTCATGGTTCCTTTCAAAAAGACAAAACTACTATACCTAATGGCAATGGACATATAACACTAGAGCTAAAATCTAAGGATAGAGGAATGATCTTTAATATATATAAACACATATTTATAGCTTTATCTCACCTCACAAAGAATGGCTCCATTTACATATTTGCAGGGCAAATCATCAAAAATATCTCCAGGTAACCAACCGCACTCAATCGCCTAATGCAAATAACAAAGATGGAAGATAGAATATGAATTTTAAAAAGACAGTTAAGAAACTGCAACTTGCCTTTTAATATAAAGGGACTAGTTTAAAGTTGAATATATTCAGAAAATGTCATGCTTAACAAAGAAAAAGAAGATATCAAAATTTCATCTCCTTCAGTCCAGCATTTGAATGTTCAATATCAGAAACACATAAATACAAACCCATAAATGTATAAATTTTCTTTTGATGGTTCTATCCAATAGTGCCCTACAAATTTGGGATGATATTGCCTGTTGCATTAACGAAAGGAAAATAAACCTTTCATCTGAAGATGAAATGCTCAAGTATGGCAACTGACCTTCCTAACTTTAAATTTTAACTGAAGAGTATCTGACAGTCAATGCTAGATGAACTTAAACAATTAACAAGCAATAAATACTGCACAAGCTGCACGATTAGAATTTCCAATCAACCATTGGCATCCAGAAAAGCCACTGGACATGACACAACCCTCCAAGATCCAAGTAGGACAACAAGATAGCATGGCTCCGTATAAGTACTTGTGCATGTGCTTTGGGTAACATATTACTTGACTATGAGACTGAATTTTCTGTTTAAGCAG
Source organism: Purshia tridentata (assembly GCA_003254885.1). Taxonomy (NCBI): domain Eukaryota; kingdom Viridiplantae; phylum Streptophyta; class Magnoliopsida; order Rosales; family Rosaceae; genus Purshia; species Purshia tridentata. The sequence continues at coordinate 103,838 of QANT01007445.1, forward strand.
AACAGCCATACAATTGCCTTCAACAATCAAGTCAAACTACACTACTGACATACCAGAGTGTAGCATTGATGTATTATAAGTTTCTCTTAAAATGAGCAAAGAAACCCACCAACCATTAGGTATGATACACATTCTCTAACGTCTATTCATTGAACTATGTAAATTCTTTAAAACTCCAAATTGGTCAAGCCAACAACTGGAAAAGGTATTTCCTTGAGAAAAGGTCTAAAACTCAAATCACTATACCAGTCAAACATGAGTACAAAGCAGAATGACTGAACCATCAATAAATAGACTAATAGCCTAATTAACATCATTCGGTTATCAAAACTTTAGGTCACTGCTTCGACATTTCCTCTAAATTGAACTACGGACATAATGAATAACAGACTTACAGAAAAAAGTGTCTCCGATGCTCTATCATATGGATGCAATTGTTTTGGTACATCATCGAACACCTGCAACAGTTGGTATTGAATAATTAAATACGATACTATAATAAATGCCAAGTACTTTCTGCAAGTGTCTATTGAAATGATTACTAACCTCAGTAGCTTTTCCCACAGAAAAACCATTCTGAAACAAATTCAGTAAAAAGGATACCTCAAGATCTGCATGAACATAGACTGTCAAATACGAAAGGCTTCTCAGCACATCATGATTACAAGATCAAAGTGGGCTGCATTACCGTCTAAAACTGAGTGCCGTCCAGACTTGACTCGTACGCTTGAAGGGTCAGCAACTAAAGCTCCCATCCCAGCAGAATTACCCTTCATCATAATTACATACTAAGACTTCATGTAAGGGGAGGGGGGAGTATTAATTGAATAGCTCAACTTTTCATGAGCTTCACCCTACAGTCACTGGATTCATCCTGCCTTAACATGATTAAGAATTCAAATTTTTCAAATCTATTCAACGATTGTTGACTTCAGATCCTGAAAGACCAAACCTTTCTCCTCACCAGCCATTAATAGATTTAACAATTTAAAAAACTTGCAAGCAATTGAAAATAAGCGTTCAGCGACACCACTTAATTCAACTAAACATCTAATTGGTTAACTATAGTATTTAGAAAGAAAAAATGGCCATTCTTTGTTCAGACTAAACCATGAACCATAAATATAGTAAACATATAAATTAATAAATGGCAATTGCTACATGCTTAAATTAAATTAAATAAATAATTAACTAATACACAAACATAAATCAAAACAACGACAAACAAACAATACAAAAAGACAAAAAACGGGAGATAGTTATCTTATTCTGGCAATCCAGCTCCTAATACCAGGTTACAACCCACTTAACATTGCCTCCCCGAATCCCAAAGATAGCTCTCAATGTTTCAAAGTAATGTTGTGGAAAGACAAATAAACTAATTGAAAAAATATATATATATATATATCCACTATTCAACTTTAAGCATGCAAGCAACGTAACTCACTGACAGAAAAACAGAAAACCCATTAACCAAAATGCCTGAAATGTTACCAACTCACCAATAATCGAAAACCCAAATCCACCAAAGACGCTAAGACAACGAATCGATAAAGAAAAACCCATCGAGCAAAGAATATGAAAGAGATTTCATAACGGGATGGCTGGTGAAAAACTCGTATCAAATGATTCATATACAGACCTCGTTATCTCTCTGCTGAGAGTCAGAAACCGAGCCATTTTCATGGTCTTTGTCCTCCGTCGGAAGCAGCTTTGGTTTGTACCTCGTACCCGCCTTAGAAACCTTGAAAGACACCCCCATGACTCACTTCATTCAGGAGTTTCCTCAAACACCGTTTGGTTACAGAGCAAGAGAATGAAGCTGGTTTAGTTATAAATGTTTGTATGTATATTTGGGTTTGAGAGAAGTGGGGGCACTGCGCCCTAGTTGTAGCGAAAACCGCCCGGTACGTTCTGGTTTTTTGAGTGTCCTAATTTATAGGCGGCTAACTTAGCCATGAAGACTAACACGTAGTAACCATTCAGGTCCTAATCAACTGGTTTATACTTTATAACCCCTGGTTATTGATTAATTTACTTCTTAAGCCTTATTCTTTAATTTAATTTAATTTATATTTTACTTTTCAGTGGATGTGAGGTCATGGGGTTCTTTTATTTAATTGAGTTTTGGGATTTTTCTTGGATATTGGTGTAAAGGCAACGGCCGCTTTGGAACGTTATGGTTGCATGAATGAAATGTGTTGGTCATGTTGAAGATTTGCTGGGAAAATATTTGTTCTTATTTGCATCTTAAATGCTTATCAATTACCTCCCTAGGGAATGATGAGATGTAGTTGGGCTCTATTGTCTTTTTAAGTATTACTAAGAAAAATCTTAGAATTATGAGTTTGACAGTTTTCTTAAAAAGGCTTGAAGTCAAGGAACATGAAGACGAGACTCGAATTCATTCTTATATTTGGTGTAGGATAAAGAGTCCCCGGCTAAATATATTGTTTGTCTATAAATCATAACATGTTTTACCAACTAATAATTACTCTAGTAATATTTTTTTCTTTAATTTTATGAGAGAATTCAAGTTCAAATTACGAACAAATAATTCAAGTTCAATTTCTCTTCCCTTCCTATAAAAAAATTAGAACCTAAACAATATTTGGAAAGTTTTGGGTCATCATTCTTCTGTTTTATTTTTATTTATCAAACCATTCAAAGCAACCAAATGCAAATTAATGTGCGAGTGCCAAGGCTACCGAGCTATGAGTTGTTTGGGCCTATATATAGCTCAGCCCATTCCAAAAGATAATTCTAAGTTCATATAGTATCCCAATCTATCCAGTCCCCAGCCTCAGCCCTCAAATCCAAATACCCAAAGACCCAACCCAACCCACCCTACCCTCTCGTCCTTGCAAATTGACAATCCCAATACAGTTGCTATGTACCTTGGTGTACTCTTGTTTAGAATTCGTACCCTAATAATTATCATTTTTTTATTACAGAAAAAAAAAAGTTCAAATTTGAGTGTGTAGGAACCAAGGAGTGTAATTTCGATAATTTCGGCGAAATT